>LT649671.1:0-16647 GCA_900128395.1 Stramenopiles sp. TOSAG23-2
ATCAGAAGGTGACGAATCTGATGTATACTTGAAAACTTTGATGAAAAAGAAGAAATAGAAAAAAATGATGTAAACTAATATACTTCTTCGTATGCATATTTATATAATGGAAAGAGAGTGTATGCCAGTATGTATGATATTTTTTTTTTATATGCATTTATTTATTATAATATCTCTAAGTATAATTAAAATGGATATATGCATATTTTAAAACTTAATTTTATTAAAAAAATGTATATGTTGTTCATACTTCATAAAATGATATTTTATACAAAAGAGATATTTAAAAAATATGTATTTCATTTTTCACGCTCAAAATATACTTTTAAAAACTGTATTACACAACGATTCAACCGCATTTTGCGCATCTACTGGCGAATATCGTCCATCAATTAAAACAATTAATATTCTATCCCCTGCTTTTTTACCATACACCCAGCCGTCATTTGGTAATTTCACATGGATATCTCTAATTTCATCAAATGGTGGATATTCCTCATTTAATTTAATATAAATATCATTAATCATCCGTACAACTACTGGTGAATATGTCAATGCTAATTTCCTAGATAAAACTGCTGAATTATCAGGCCAATATGGATGATTCATAAGTTCGCCTGTCCCATCATTATTCGAATCTCTATTTGTTGATCCTGTTCCAGTTCTTCTTCTTCTTGATTTTTTACTTTTATAATTTTTATAATTCTTTTTGAATTGTTTTATATCAATTGCAGAACCAGCCACACCTTCAAGTTCTATTTTTAATGCTAAATTATTTCGATTAAAATAAATAAATTGATATTTCGAGGCAATACTTCCTTTCTTAAACATGCGAGCATTTATCAATTGATATCCATCATGTAACATCTTCCCTAAGTTCTTCAAACCCTTTTCAGCGGTTGGTTCAACATTCACACAAAATTCATTCATATTCTTTTCGTCCATTTTATCTGTTTGCACAGTTAAAACTAAAATCATTGGACCATGCTTGTATAGAACAAGACGATGTTGTGAATTTCTAAAATATTTCGGTTCATTCTTTGCGTTTTCCTTTGGGTTGGAATTCTTTAAATGGCCCTCGTAATAATATGTAGATAAACTAGACCTTCGTCTCCATTTATTACCACGCACAAGTCGCACTTTTCTTTTCTCTTCTGTATTACTTTGCGTATTGTCAAAATCAACTTTGAATTTATCGTTACCATTATCCGCTTCATTGCCTTCATCTGAATTCTTTCTAGTAGTAGTAGTAGTAGTAGTATCATCATTTTTATCATCATCATCGTCATTATTATTATTATTATTATTAATATCAGCATTCATATCCTTCTGCGTGTTGTCTTCTTGATCATTTGGTTCTTCTTTTTCCTGTGGCATGGTACTAACCCCCTCTGCATTTTTATATTCATCTCGCAATTGCGAGCGAAGGCTATCATATTTTTTCACCAAATTTTCCCCATTCATATCTTCCACTGGTTCATTGATATCTTTGCGATCTTTATTACGTGGAGGTATGCACAACGGAGGAGTAAACAAGGAGGATGGTCTTGAAGTTGTTTTTTTCTTATTAATGTTTTGATTACCACCATTGTTTATATTATTTGTTGTCCCATCAACATCGTTGCCATTATCTTCTTTCTTAGCATTTTCGGGATTTGGTTTTACATATTCACCCCGCAAATTTGATAAAAACCCACTAGTACTTAGACGAACTTCTTTACTAGAACTTCTTAATCCTATCATTTCATGGTATCGTATAAATTTCAATAATAAACGCATATCTTCATGCCTTAAAGTATTCCATACCATATGGCCTTGGTACAATATAGATACACCCTCAATCGATTTAAATAAACGTTCTAAACTAATTACATATGCAAATACATCCAAGTAAGAGTCTTTATCAACTGGTAAATATTTAAAACCATCTAAACTATGAAAAAAATTTAAATTTGCAAAATCAATACTGTCTTTGACCATAGGAATCAATGTCCGTAAAGCCTCTCGTACAGGAATTGCAGGTGATAAAGGTTCTAATTCATTTAATTTTTTCTGTATTGTGCCATCCTTCAATTCATCAATATATCGTTGTTGCTTCTCCGAGACGTTGTCTAAATCTCCACGATCCCTTGCATCTGCATACCGTTGTGCCTTTCTTAATTTAATTCGACAATCTTGTATTTGTTTTATAATATTTTCTTCTCCCTCCAGCGGGTTATCATTTTTATCATTATTATTATTGTTGTTTTCATCATTATTTTTTATTGGAAAAATACTTGATGATATTTTCCCACGAAACATTACATACATTTCATACATATCTGAGACAATATCATACAATATATTATCAGCAATTTCATCTACTGCAGAAACATATACCGATGGCGGCATTTTTCTCCTACCAAATGCATTACTTATCCTACGTTTTTCTCGCTTTAATAAACTATCTTCCTCACGAACTTCCGCGGATACCTGAAGAAGGAAAAATGTTTCTGGTTCGACTTCATGTACAATAACACGCGAGTCACCAAAATGTATTGTTTCAACAGGATTATTAGAATTAAAAGTTTTTGAAAAATCAATAAATCCTTCACATGTATTTATAAAATGCAATTGTTCGGTAACAGAAGTATTTGATGGATAGAAATATAATATTTCCTCTGCAACTTCCTCTGGCGTTGCATCTTCATCTTCTGGTGCAAGTAAACGACAAAATACAGTACATTTAAGTAATTTTACAGGCGTTGCTTTGCTATTTTTTTTTTTCTCAGCCATTGTTTCTCTCTATTTATTGGCTTTTTTCTATTTCTTTTTCAATAATAATTGTTATTGTTTCCTTTATATCATTTACTGTATATATAAATTTTGCTTTGAAAACAAAAATCAAATACAAAAAAAAAACAACAAAGAATCGTGATAAATGCTTTTTCTATTTTTAAACATATACGCCTCTCTCTTGATATATTCTAGAGATCCCGGAGATATATATTTATATTTATTTTGGATCAATTCATTTTATAAAAGTTGTTGTTGTTCTGCATGCTGGCATGCTGCACTGCTAAAATACTGCTGAGGAGCACTTTTGATGCTCAATTAGTAATAAGTAGTGAATGGTGTTGTGTTATTTTTTGGTTCACATATTACAGGAAAGATATCATTGCAACTTGTTCGGATATATACAAAACTAGATATCTGGGATATCACAAAATGGAAATGTTGGTAATTTAAGGCATTAAAATGTGTAGCATATAATAGCATTGAATTCATAGTATGAAATTTTTTGATGATTGGTGTTGGATTTCTGGATTTCCAGAAGATTTCACTCCGATTATTATTACGGATCGGCAGAATTTTAATTTGGTGGAATTGGCGAGTTGTTCTTCCAATTTTAGCCTCTTTTGTTAATTTAAGGATTTGAATTATATTATAAATAGCAATACGTAAATTAATGTATTCTAAATATGATGAATTCTAGAATAATTGATTATGAAAATATTGGAAAATGTATCATTTATTCATATACTTGCATGTAATAATCATATATATTAACAAATACCTTAAACGTATTTATTCTAGCCACGACATATAATCGTGGAAAATAACAGAGCACTAATATATAAGAAATATAGATGATAAAAAAGGAAATGTGTGTGTGTGTGTGTCTGTCTCTTCTCTGTCTTTTTTTCTTCTCACTCTCTGACTCTCACTCTCACTCTCTCTCTCTCTCTCTCTCTCTGCGTGTGCTGATATATATGTATACACAGATTAAGATAATACAAGATGGAAGATAATATAAAAAGTAAACAAGAGCCACTTGTTAAAAAATGGAAGGAACCACCGGTAATTGAAAATAAAAATAGAAATGATATGAATAATTATAATAGTTGCAATAATAATAACAATAATAATAATAAAAAAAACAATAATGTTTATAGCAGCTTATTGGTACGTGATATGTTTATAAAACTCCATTCATATTCTACCAATTTAATATTTCTAAAAATAAAACCGAAAGAAGTGATTGCAAAACTAAGGGCCGTAATAAATAAGTATAAACGAGATGGAATGGATATTACATATGAAATTTTAAAAACACCAGGAGAAACTATTCAAACAGTGAATAAGAGCCTTGAGAATGTTACTGATAATATAACAATAATTCAAATGATAAAAAAAACAAAACTTGTTGGTTTTAGGGACAGAATATTGTTGCAAATTTTCCCAAAAAACAACGAACACGTTATAGTACAAATATATAGTAGATCAATTGATCAAAATGTTTACACTGCGCTTTGTAATTGCGAACCCCAAATGGCATATTACGCTTGTTGCTGTGGATTATTTCCTTCATATGATTATGGCGAAAATAAAAGATTTGTTTTTGAATTTGTTTCAGACCTTGACCATTCCTATATTTTTTTAGAAGAAGATGAAGTCAATCAAGCAAAAAATAACGCTTACAATCCACCAACACCACCAATAATACATCGTGATTCCTTTGGATGGGACGATAATACTAGCGAGATAGATACTGAAATCACAAATGTTAATAAAAAAGTTGTGTCTAGAAATAATGTTTTAGTGGATACATTACCAATTAATGAGCAGCTAAATACGTTAAGCAGTCAACTCAGCAGTGGGAGTGATGGCGGTAAGAATAGTCCATCGCGTGGATACATTAAAGTTACTAAACAAAATTCACCTGATTTTGTTACGAATAGTAATGAGGAGACACAGGGTGAAAAGGATACAATAACAAATGATGATGAAGAAGGCAATGACAGTAATGACAGTGGTAATGCATGGTTTGAATTATAAGTTTATTTTTTATAAATACGTATCATACATAAATTATTACGAGTAGTGTTTTAATATCATATAGTTGCAATACGAACTCTTGTATTATAAATATTTTATATAAAAAACAAATCCTTTTTACCGCTTGCTTCTTATCATATGATACTACGTAATCTTTTCATTCATCAACACACATATATGATGTACACACATCTTTTTATTATTATTCTCGTTAGGTACTTTGAATTATTTCTATACCAAAGACATACCTAATTTTTATTGTTTATATAACACCGAAAGGTTTTGCTTCTTTCCTCTAATCCTTTCCTTCGTGTTTATTTTTTCTCTCTTTAATTACTCCCAGTTGAACTATTTGTTAATGTGGACCTAGCACTTGTTTTAGAAAATGCACTTCTTGGGCTTGCAATCTCAAGCATTTGTTTTGAAAGATCGGGAGAATTCGAATGGCTATGTCCTGTACTACTCCTTGGACTTTTTACTATCTTCAAATTTTTTAGATTTAATCCTGGAACAGCTGGTGGCTGTGCCGTCAATTTTTGTGGAGATTTAGTAATTGTTGCAACCTCCTTATTCGTATCATCGTTGAAATCTTCAACGATTAATTTACCACTTCCAGCCGGTTCTAAGCTATTATCGAATACTGTGGTATCGTCTGATGCTTTACTGCTTTCTCTTGATTTAAACATTTTTACATTTGGTGCTAAGCGCGCATATACTTCAGCTTCAACCCGGGCTTTGTCTTCCTTTTCGGTTTGTTTGTCATCCTCTGCAGGCCCTCTTTTAATTGGAGGTTCTACAAGTATTTCTTGTTTTGGTGACACTGGCTTTCTTATTGTCAAACTTCCTAAACCACGCAACTTTAACTGTGCCATTTCATAAACCGCATGAGGACCAGCACCGCCACTAGTACGACCATCGCCACTAGCTCTGTTTCGTTTTAATTCCTCTTCTATTTCTTCAAAGCTTTGTCTAAAGCTTTTCTCCGGCGTCCCTTCTATTCGATTCATAGCTTCAATAACTTGTTTCATATCTTGCCCACGGCGTAATGCTGCTGGGCCTGATTTGCAATTTCTTGGACGAGCCTTTTCTAAATAATCACCTTCATCATCCTCAACCGTTGTTTCGAAGACTTCAAAATCTGTACCAACGTCATCCAAACTATGTTGCTTTAATGCTTCTTTTAATTGACCTGAGATCAAAGTTCTTTCTTGCTCTTTTCGGAGCATATCAGCCTTTGTCCTTGCTAGAAGCAATTGAAGCTTATCAATATCTTCAATGGATATCTCCTTTAACGTTAAATTCAGACTATTTTGATGAGCGAATTGATTAGAGCTTTGCGTTGTTGTTGTTGTTGTTGTTGTTGTTGTTGTTGTTGTTGTTCCTTGCGACAATACATTTTTGCTTTTCTTGCTACTTTTATTATTTTTTTTATTATCACCATTCATTGAAATAGATGGAACAATCACGTCTCGTTTCTTACTTTTGGACGACGTGCGCTCTTTTGCTGCAGCTGCTGCTTTTGCATCCGCAGCAGCTTTTGCTTTTCTACGTCTAGACGATGGTCCCCATGAACTGGCGCGACGGCGTTTCTCTTGCACTTCAGATCGCAGCATTTGTTGCGCAGTTGCGTCATTATCGCCATCGATGTAATACCCTTTTCCATTATTAACAATGCTTTTATTGACATTGTGATTGCTGTTGCCAACAACACCAGTCTGGGTTGACATGGTTGCTACTTTAGAAGGGGATGATGCCAACCATGGTAAAATAGGATTGCTGTCCATAGGAAATGAACTATTTAAAAATTGCTCGTTCCTATCATACACATTTTTCGCATTTTTACTGTTGCTGTAGCGACCAACGGTGCGGCCATGACGTCTATTGACTTTCGACATAATCATGCGTGAACTACCTTGCATATTATCAATATTTGGATTGACTTTTGGTGCTGACATTAACGCGCTAGGTTTTTCACGAGCGTTCAATTCAAATCCTCTTGAATCTTCCGTATTATCAACCATCATACTATTGTTACTTGTACCGCTACCACGGCCATAGCTACTACCGCCACTGCTGCTACGATGATGGCCATAATTGCTATTCCTTTTACTTTTTAATATTTGTGTAACTTCACTCGAAGATGGACTTGGTGCACCACGACTACTCGTCTTCGTTGATGATGGTGTATTTGCATTAGCACCATTAATCTTCGCATCAGCAAACGCGGAACGTGATCCACCCCCAACGCTTCCTTTTGCATTCATTGCTGGTGGGCCTTGTGCCCATTTACCCCGTGGTGATTTTGCCTTTAAGCCGCGTGTCGCCGTCCTTGGACTAATTTTACCATCTCTATGTGATTTATGTGAGTGGTGTGGTGATGGCGTCCTGTTACTACTAGTACGAGCTGGGGATGTACGGGGACTAGTACGTGGACTTTTCCTCGAAATACCTGGACTTTTTCGAGTTTTCCCTTTCGTATTGCTTTTATTCAAAATCATATCTTTCGAACTATTGCCATTTGAGTCTCCATGATCTAAATTTTGTTGATTTGCATCAATTATTTTCATTTTATTGCCTCTTACACCAGCAATTTGATGGTCACCTCTTAATGGCCCCGACTTTTTCCGTTGTTGAGAGCTCATAATTTCAGGATATTTATATATATGTGTTACTATTTATTTATTTTACTATTCTGGTTTCCGTATTATATGCAACGTTTCTGGTATTCGTTTGCTTTTATTTATTATATTGATTATATAATATTATTGCGATATAAACCAGTTAAATTATTTATTATTATTATTTGATGGAATATCTACTATTTTACTGTTTACTATGATATACTATCTCGATGATGTAAACCCTAATTATTTATCTATTTATATGTTGTGTGGTGGCCTTCTTATAAAATACAACCAAGACAAAAAGAGTGTAAAAGTGTGTCAACGTTCAAGTTTAAAAAAACGTTTTTTCTCGCTTCTTATTTTTATTTATGATGCGATTCTGTATGTAAAAGACTTTTTCACTTTTAAATCACCCAAAAATGTTCTCTAAATGTTCTAAAAATAACAAAAACTACACTAGTATTTATCAAATTATTCCCCTGTTCAGGCAAAAAAGGTCCAAATGAAGAGGAAAAAAGACACCTACCGAAAAATGTATTATCTATAAAACGAGTAAAACTATATGAATCTCGAACGTAAATCGATGAAGCTTGTTCTATTCGTTTGAATTTGGTATGGTACTGGGCAATTTTGCTATGATAATTGTAATAGTTGAATGTCTCTACCGTTTTGTGTTGTATTTGACGGTGATGATCATGATCTATATTTATAAAGGTGAGAGATAATATATAAATATTTATCTAAACATATATTTGCTATTATAAATAGTTGTTCCACATTGGCACGTTGCAGTTTTTTGTGTTTTTGTGTGGATAGCACCCCTTATTTCTATGGTAAAATCATAGCACCATATCAGGTATAAAATACAATCCCCAAGAAGCTATTAGCAAAATATCTTAAATACAAGGGAAATAGTATTACATGCGTGTTATAATCACAAGCATGTTTTGTTACCTCTTTCGAGTTACCCGCTGCGCGGCCTGTGTTTATCGCTCGGCTCAATCAGCACTCGATTCTACCTACACACTCTATCAACTACATGTAGATTATCAGATTTATAGTCATATGTGCATCTAAATGTGTGTGACGAACCAAAAAACCTTTGAGCTCTCCCAGTGTTTCTTCAAGCCTACCACAGAAATTTCTTTGTGCCAGTTTTTGTGCATTTCCGACTACTTTTGTTTTGTTTTTGCGGCGGGCAAAAAATAATAATATTTCTGTATCTTAAAGCCCGTGGGATTCCATAGTCCTGTGTGTTAATTTTATATTATTATATCATATATAAATCGGAAATATGAAAGAAAAATGGAATTTTGAGAAAGAAAAAATCGAACGAAAAAATCGAAAAAAAACCCTAACTTGGAACATATATGTGGGACAAAAAATAGAATTATTTATCATTTATAATAAAACACAACATATATAATTCTTTTTTTACAATATTTTTTTGTTTTCTACATTACTAATATCACCCAATACATTGTTGATGATAAATTTCTTTGTTAAAAGTTTATCATCATTATTAGTATTATGTATACTATGTATCTTCCTACGAACGCTCGGATTCATACAACGATTATTTGTGTTCTTATTATTTGTTCTAAATTTCAATTCTTCCACAAGGCTTTGACGTTTACTTCTTGAATTTGGTGACATTAAAATATTCTTCTTATTATACAAATTCTTTTGACTTTGTACATTTTTTGCGATGGGAACTTTTCCTGCTAATGGTGTTATCATATTTTCATTTCTTACATTCAAATGATGATTTTCAATTTTATTTTCCATTCCATTGAAAGTTGAAGCCCATGATTTATTTGTTAATATTTTCCAATTTAATCTTATGCTAGATATTGTTGAAATACATGAAACAATAAATATTAACAACGGAACAACATCATACGTATTGTTAATTGTAAAAAATTTAGATCGATTGATTGAAAATGACAATAATAATTGTGGTAGAAATTTTAGAAACAGTTCTAAAAAGACCAATTTATTTAATAATGCAATATCAACTATTAAATCATCTCTTGGTAAATTCAACATATTATTGACTAAACGTTTACGTCTTAAATCAGCATTTTCTTTAATTTCTTTAATTATGTTTACACTATTTACATTTGCTGTTGTAATACTATTGCTTCTATTACGTCGATGCCTTTTTTTAGTTGATAATATTACATCGTTTAGCTTCAATTTTTTTGATTCTTCTTTCATATTTAATAATCCACTTGATGAAGATGGATAATCTATATTTACTATTGACAAGATGGACCACCAACTTTTGCAAATAGATGTAATACATATTATTTTACTAGCAAATAAAATTAAACCCACGAATGCCCAAATAGGCATTACAAACATAAGAAAAGCAAATATTTTAACCAAACTAACAATATTATTGTACAAAAATTTTGTTGAGACCCACTTGCCTTTTTTCCTCTCGTTTTTTTTATTATTATCGCCATTATTATTATTATTATTATTACTACTACAACAGTTGTTTCTATTATTAATATTATTATTATTATTGCCATAATAAATACCCTTGCCAATAAGCCATATAAATGGAATATTTCCAAGAAATAATGAAACAGTATAGTACAAAATACGAGCATTTTTCGGCGCATTATGAAAATTTTTTGATTGAAAATACATAACTTCACTAACAAGTGTAATAAAAGCAACTATACATGTAAAATAGAATGACGCCCATTCCCATTTTGTAGTTACAAGCACACGGTGTTCATAATTATCTAATAATATACGTTTTCTTTGATTTATAATCTTATGATTTGACTTTTCTAATCTTTTTAATGTTGGACTTTTTATAAGATGACGTTGATATGAAGAAGAAAAAGGAATCGTAACTTTATCACCACGTTTTTTCTTTGTTGATCGTAGTGGCGTTTTTAAATTTGATAAATACCTATCTCTGAAAGAATCAGAAGACGACTTATTATTTGAAATATTTTTTGTGACATTTTCCATATTATTATTATTATTTTCTTTATACATGTTGATATAATATGTGCTATATTTTTTTTGTGGCTATATATATAAATAAATATATTTATTTGTATACTGTATTTTTTTTCTATATGTGTGTGTATTAAATTTGTCAATATATCTTTAATGGTTTTTGTTTGTTTGTATAATTTTAACAAACAAACAACGGTCACTACTATCACTCAAATGTTTGCACCACCCATATACCCACCCTGGAAATTAGCAGGCAAATACGCATACTACGATCTACCAGGTTAAACCTAGCAATGACAGTATACTGTTAAGTACAAGATATATTATCGTTACAATAAATGTGCAAATAATAATTTATAATAAGAAAAATTTATTAATAATTTATTTACTAACTCGAATAGCAGTTGTAAACATTCCTAAAGAAGCATGTAAACAATTCATTGGAAACTAGAAACGATTGAAATAATAGTAACAACTCTATTTTATTTATCATCATCATTATTATTTGTTTATATTATTAACATTATTCTTGTGTCTTAAGAAAACACGTTTTTTTTTTGTTTTTCCAAATTAGTATTATAAATAAAATAATTATTATTTTTATAACTAAAAAAGTAATTTTACTATTGGTAAAGTTAGTGCAGTTGAAATAATATATAAATAGTAAATATATATATATATATATACAAAGGGAATTAAATCATTCTTTTTTGACAATACAACTATAATAAATATTGTAATAAATAACAGTCTGTATATATATATATATATACATACATTTCGTGTAAATAAACATATTAAAAAAAAATAAATAAATAAATAATGCCAAAACATTTTTCAGAAAATAATAATCCACCACCACCTCATATGAGGAATAGCAAAGGTGCTGGGGTACGTTTAGATCCTTTACCACCTGGCACAAAGGGACAAAATAATGATAAAATAAAGAAGAAGAAGAACGGTTCATCATCACCGCGTGCATTACGTAGTTTTTTACGTAATTTTTTGTCAGATGATTTAGGTAGTTTTAAAACAGAAGTTGATTTACGAGAACATGCAAAAGATAGCGGCACGGTAATACGTGATGTTACGGTACAAGAAGTTGCAAATATGAATCCTGACTTGCGGAGTTTAAGCTTAACAGGTTGCGTGGAAGTTAGCGATGTTGGTATCTGGGCGTTAGCACGTACCTGTACAGATATTAGGGAATTATATGTTGCCGGTTTGCCATTGGTAACACATGTAGGATTAAGAAGTTTATCACTTCGATGTCGTGGTATAGAAGTATTAGATTTGACCGGTTGTGAACGTGTTGATGATATGGGTTTAAAAGTATTAGCTGCTGGATGTTGGAATTTACAAACCTTGAAATTACGTAATTGTGAGAAAGTAACAGATGTTGGTTTAATGGAAATAGCACGAATGTGTCCACATCTTAGAGAAGTAGATTTAACAGGTTGCCAACGTGTATGTGAGTATGGGGATAAATCACTCGTTGAATTTGGAAGAAATTGTCCCCAATTAGTTACATTAAATTTAGAAGGATGTCGTCATGTAGGTGATGGAGGTATACGAGCATTAGCACGAGGATGTCCTCGATTGCAAACGTTAACGTTGTCTGGTTGTGATAGGTTGCAATCAGGCGCCGTGCGTGCACTGGCACGTGGTTGTCCTTTGTTAAAAAAATTGTATTTAAATGGATGTAAAAAAATTATGAATGGTGATCTTTGGTTTTTAATGCAAGCATGTAAGAAAATCAGGCAATTAGAATTGCAAGGTTGTGTAAATTTACATGCTAATGGCATGCATGCTTTATCTGAATGGGGTAATAAATTGACAGACTTATCCTTACGCGGATGTTTAAAAATAGATGGTACAGCTTGTTCTGCACTATCAGAAGGTTGTACGTCGTTACTCAGCTTAGATTTGTCCAATTGCCCACGTGTTGGGCAACAAGCAGTTACAGTATTGACAGATAATTGCACGCGATTAGTTAGTTTAAATTTAACACGATGTCCAAAAATTGGTGAGACATATTTAAGGCAGAAAGCAAATGAATTGCCATTTGTTCAATTAGCAGATACATTTAGAGGGTTCACTGGTTTACCAGATGCATTGGAAAAGATGAAACAAGCAGAACGTTTTCGAATTGAAACGGCTGCTGCACTTCGCATTCAATCTGCATGGCGTGCATGTTTAGCAAGAGGCGGCGTTGCAGAATTAAGGCGATTGACTAAAATTAGTTGGGTCGTACCTCGCTTTCAAGCAATTTTTCGTGGTTATATTACTCGTAAACATTTGAAACGACAACGAGAATTAGAAGCAGAGGAAGAGGCAACAAGATTTGTACAAAGGATATGGCGTGGTTCAAGGGCACGTATAGTTTACCACGATATGCTAGTGCAACGTGAATTGTGGAGATTTAGAAATCGACAAGCAACGAAAATACAAAAAGTTTATAGAGGACATCGAGGAAGATTACATATTAAGAAATTACGTTTAGAAGCCATGGAAGTTGTGTTACGAAACATACGTTTGGAACGTATTAAACAAGTCGCAGCTGGGCGAATACAATGTTGGATGCGTGGTATTTACGGCCGTGCAAAGTTCATGCGTGAATTGGAAGCTAGAAAGCGTGCTGCTGCATTTGAAATATTGAAACAGAAATCTAGTACGAAAATACAAGCACAATGGAGAGCAAAAATGGCTCGGGAGGAAGCTGAAATCAGACGTGAACGCTTAAGACAATTGGCCAGGGAAGAACAAGCTGCTAGACAAATACAGCGTGTGTATCGTGGATATGTTGGTAGGCAAGAGGCAAAATATGCCAGGCAGGCACTTGAATATGAAAAGAAGATACAAGCAGTGTTAAAAATACAACGTTGTTGGCGCGGGGAGCGTGGCAGGCATTTATTTGCTATTTTAAAATCAGTAGCATTATTGCGCGCGCATGAGAAAAAAAATGCAGAAACGTTGCAAAGTTGGTGGAGAGGTATTGCTGGACGTAGAAATTTTCAAAAATATAAACAATTCGTTATGAATAAACGCCTGCGTTTAAAAGCCGTTTCTGATTTTCAACGTGTTTATAGAGGGCATAAAGGTAGGGAAGAAGCGGAGGTGAAACGAGCGTTACGAGCGATAGATCATCAAACCAGACCATTGTTTCATAAGATTGAAATGTTAAATACAGATCGAAAAATGGTTATCGGGGATAAAAATCGAATGGAAGGATTTTTAAAAACATCGGAGAAAACAATTGCAGCGATTGAGGAGGAATTGAACGAAGTTATGCAAGTTAAAGGTGCCTTTTACGACTCTGAGAAAGTTACTGGCACGCTGCAGCGATTTAAAACGTCGTATTTGCAAACTGCATTGAAAGCTACATTGGAGAATATTAAAGCACGTTCAGAAGTTGAAACAAGAGCATTGACACAAGTCTTGCGATCATTAAATGAATTAGACAAAGCTATACGCATACAAGAACGTAAATTGAAACCATTGTTACGCAATGTTGAATTCGATGTGAGAGAAAATAGACATAAACATTTACGTAGAGCGGTTCGTGATCGACAACGTGGTGCAACGATGATGCAAAAATTATATCGTGGTCATCGTGTTCGCGAAGCTATATCACGTTGTGGTGGTGTCAACTATTGGATTGAAGCAGTTGATGATGATGGTTTGCCATATTATTTCAATACATGGACACAAGAAAGGCAAGAGGAACGACCATATGAGATGGTCTTATTTGGCGATATTGGTGGAAAAGGCTCCAAAGCAGCAGGTACTGCATCTACTAAACCATCAGATGGCTCCACGTGGATTGAAGTATTTGATGAAGAAAGTGGCGCGCCATATTATGTCAATTCTGTTACAAATGAATACCAATGGACCGTTCCAAAAGGGTTTGAAGATGCTGATTTGCTGGATAGACAAACCAATTGGTTGGAGCAAGATCATATGGCAATGCTAACCGCCAGAGGGGGGCAAGGCTTGACACGAGCTGCCGGTCCATGGAGAGAAATGATCGATGAGGAAAGCGAACAGCCATATTATCAAAATCTACAAAATGGGGAATTTCAATGGGAAAAACCAATGGGCTTTGATCTAGAATGGTTGGTGTCGCAAGACATGATGGAAATGTCTAATAGGTCTGAATGGGGTAGAAAAGCTGGTCCATTTTCTGAATTATTTGATCCATTAACCAACACTACGTATTACTTTAACGAGCGGAGGGGAGATGCCGTGTACGATAAACCAGATGGCTTCGATCAACGATGGTTGGATCAACAAGACCAAGGAAGCTTAATTACAAATTCACAAATTTTAAGAGAAGCTATGGATTGGCAAGAATATGCAGATGATGCTACTGGGGCAATTTATTATTATAATAAAAAATCGGGTGAAACTGTATGGGAGCCACCACGATATTTTAGCCATAAATGGTTACTAGATGCAGATTTAGTGCAATTATCAGCAAGGTCACAACGTCGTATGGACGCTGGCTTATGGTCTGAATTCAAAGATGAAGAAAGTGGAACATTGTACTACATCAATAACGATACCGGTGAGCGACAAGATGCAAAACCAGATACGTTTATACAAGATTTCCTAGATGCACAAGATCCGGATAAACTTGAGGAAGAATCAACGCCCGGACGAGTTGGTGGACCATTCACAGAAATGACACACGGTGCAACGGAGACAACATTTTATTTCCACTTTAAAACGAAAGAGGCGTTGTTTATTAAACCAGAAGATTTCGAAGATCAGCATAGGATGGGTACATTAAGAAGTGGCGGTAGAGTATTGGCAAGGCGCACGAGTGGTACTGGATGGACGGAATTAATGGATACGCGCACTGGAAATGCATATTATCACAACCGTAGTACACGATCGTATACGTGGGATAAACCAGCTGAGTTTGATGGAGCATGGTTGGATACACAAGATAAAAAGAAGCTTATTAAACGAAGTAAAAAAGGCGATAATATTGGAGATAAAGGTTGGAACATTATGTCAGATAAGGAAACCGATACTATTTATTATTATAATGAAGAATTGGATCAAGTGGCATCATCACTAAGTCCACGTACAGCGCATGGTATGCAAGATCCACCATCTGCATTGGGAGATCAAGGACGTGCGTTGGAAGATGGGGAAATACAATTGAAAGATGGTGGTGCTGATGGTGCGAAAGGAATATCAACGAATACAGGAGGTAACGATGCGTATGCAGAAGAAGAAGAAGAAGGTGGTGATGATGATGAAGCCGAATTGTTACAAAACCATGCAGTTGGTGATGATGTACCTGAATACTTGCGTAAAAAATTAGCTCAAATAAGTAAAGAATACGAAGCATATGATGGGCGTGCTGAACATGTTGTGTGGATGGAAGATTTCATAGATAAAGGGGAACATTTAAATGCATCTAGTGTAGCAGATCAAATATTACAAATGCAAGGTGAAGCAAGGACGAAACGTGGAGTAGAATTAGACGAAGATGCACCACCACCCCATAAAACGGAAGAGGAATTATGGCAAGAACAAGCATATGAAACGATGATGGCAGAAGAAAATGGTGAAGGGCAATAGAATGTGTGAGGAAGAGGAGAAGATATATATATATAATATATATACACATGTACACGAATATTAGTAGATATATATGATTATACGTTTTAAAATATATATTATTTTTGATATTTTTTTGCATATATATATCATACCAGGCATAGTATAACGTTTTTAGTTTTTAATAATACTGTACTACATTAATAGCTATTTACACTTCTTAGTATACGTATACAATAATACATTACCTTATATATATATTATAATTCAACTTCAAACATAAGTACTATCTATTAAGTGCACAGAAAAAGAAACGCATACTGCATACATCACCAAGATTACTTTTTGATTCTTTAAAGATATGAGCATTAATGTTATAAATTTATATTTTTGCATAAAGATGATCTTGAACAACTATATACGAAGAGATAAATCGTTGTACTTGATGAAATTAACATAATAATTTCAAATTTCGTGTGTATTTGATGATTTTGGAAGCTAAAAGAGAGAGAAAGAGAACACGTGTGTGTGAAAACAGTTGTAAAGATTTAATATGGTAGAAAATATATTTTTTTTATCTAACATCTATTAATTTACGCTTATAATACATTTAAACTATCTCACGCACTCGTTCGCTCACACATAC
>LT649672.1:0-16613 GCA_900128395.1 Stramenopiles sp. TOSAG23-2
GTAATATTCATTGCACCAACTTTTAAACGATCAAGAATATCTTCATCCTCTACATGTGTGTATAGATAGATAGATAGATAGAATATGAATGTAGAAAACAACGCGAAATAAACACGATGGAAGTATCGGCGCCTGTAATACCAACTACAGATGATTCATCAATGGAGGATGATGGAGAAAATCAAGAAAATATGAAGCATGTACAACAAGAAACATCTATAGGAACAACTACATTAACAAATAATAATAATAATAATAATAATATGAATCAACCACTGATAAATTATAATAAAAGTAGTAATAATGCTATCCTAGATGATGTATGGGAAGAAAAATCAAACGCCAAAGGATTTACATATTATGTAAATAAAGAAACTGGCGATACGGTATGGGAAAAACCTAATTCTCCAGCGAAATCTGAAAAGAAACAAACGGTGTGGGATGAATGGGCACAAAATGGAATAAATCAAGAACAACCAACTTGGGAAAAATATTATGATGAAGTTTCTGGGCATGAATATTATCATAATCCATTAACTATGGAAAATTCATGGACATTACCCGCTGGTGCAAAAGCTGTGCCTGGTGTCACTGAAGCTGATATCAATACACATTTAGATCAAGCAGAACATTATCAATATCAACAAAAAGTTCAAAATTCCAAAAATAAATATATGAATAAAAAACAAAAAAAACAGAATAAAAGTAGTAGTAGGAAGAAAAAAAACAAGAATAATAATAGAAAAAATTGGCAAATGTTATATGATAAAGATGGTACGCCGTATTATTACAATTCAGTAACTGGAGAAAGCAATTGGGTCTTGGATGATGGTAATTTTCACAACAATAACAACAATACCAATGCCACTAGTGGTGGTAGTAGTACTAGTAGTAGTGATAGTGATGATGCATCTTCCTACGATTCAGAGGTAGAGGAAACGTTTAATAATGTAGAGGATGAAGATATTCTTGATCGTTTAAAAGTTGGTGCAATGAATATTACAGCACAAGCTAGTGAATATGTTACAAAAATGAAACCACATGCAGTAGATTTAAGCAACAAAGCGTTAGGTGCAACCGTGGCTGGTGTATCTACTATGTGGGGTTGGATACAACGTGTAACATCGGAAGAAAATATTAAATGGGTTCAAGAAGGATCAAAACAAATGGTTGGTAATTTGCAAGATTGGGTAGATGAAGTTGTTGTTGATCCGAATGCTGGTATTGAACATTTAGTAGAACGGACATCAAAGCATGGGGAGGAAGGTGTTGAATGGATGTTAGGAAATGATGTAGATAAGGAAAATAGTGATAGCGATGACGATGATGATGATAGTGATGACAATGAAAACAATTTAAATGGTATGAATGGAAAAAATGATGATAGTAATAGTAATAAGAAGAAACAAAAAGAATATAAAAGAATATCATTTGACCCATCTGAATTAGAACAACGCAAAATGTCACCATCATCAGCAAATGTCGTATCGGTAGAAAAGGAAGCCGAAAAAGTAGCATTAGAACATGGAAATTTCCAAGCAAAAAAATTAGAATCAACATTAGATAATTTAAGTGCAAACATTTTGAACCAGAAAAAACAAAAAAGTGCAACATCTCCTGTAAGTTGATCTCGGTGTTGATGATGATTTAGGAACAAAAAGTACAATAATACACGTATGATATTATTATGATAATAAGAAGGAAAATAATGAGATGTAAACGATGACATAACGTACGAATAATTAGAATGCAGACGTGTGCATTAGAGCTTTAATTATGTACGAGTAGTATACGTAGGATTGACTATATATTTCTGAGATAGAGTATTGAGCATTAATATTTACCACACGAGGAAGTAAAATTATTACACGAATGACTTAGATTTTAACCAATACGCTTCGTTATCATTACGAGTATATAAAAATTAATGTGTATGATATCATACTTTTTTAAAATATTTTATAAAATGTGTGCGTGCGTCGTGTATAAATAATGCACATCACACTCTTCCCCCATTTTTACTGCCCAAAGATACCCCAACACTTTTTCTTCAAATCAGCTGTAGAACCTTTTGGGAAACAATCTTCATCCTTTAATGTACGATGTAAAGCTTCTGCTAATGCTACAACCAATGCTCCAGCAAACCATGCATATCCAGGTTTACCGCGTGGTGCATAATAAGCATAAATATTCCCATAAAATAATGGAGCAATAATAACAGTCAATGCACGAATGTTACCAAATTTAGCAGAATATTCTCCACGGCCCATACCACCAGCAACAGCTAAATCAGTTGCCATGGCCTATTTAATATTAGATACATATATATATATATATATATATATATATATTACTTGTGTTAGAATATTTATTGTATAAGAGCGTGTGTGTATGTATATACATATAGACAGATATAGATTGACAGCTCAACATAGAAACTATAGGGTCTACTTAAACACGGGTGCTGGTAGTTCTGCTGAAAAAAAGAAAAGAGCCCAATCGTGTCAAGAAGCTGGTGCAAGTTTAGCATCATAAGCTCCGCTTCACAAACACGGTGCAGGTAGAAATAATCATGCAAATTTCAGAGCTGGCGTAAGTTTAGGATCATACGCTCCGCTTCACAAACACGGAGCAGGTAGAGAATGTATACTTACACTTGTTGCTGCTCTACGTTCCATTGTTGGTAATAATAACAATAATCCTAACCACATATTGTAATAATTTTGTCCTGCCCCATACATTAAAAAACTAGCCATCGTCATCAAATTTGAAAATGTCGTATGTCCTCTATTACCAAAATAACCAATAGTTTGTTTTACTAATGGTCCACCAAACATCATGCATACACCAAATGCTGTAACGAAATTTGCACGTTCCACTGGTACCATACCAACGTTTTCTGAACTGTAAATTTGCAACATATCTGATATATTTTTACCTTCTGGCATACATTGTAATACTGCTACAAGTACCATGGTACGTAAATTGCTTGGTCCTGTTAACAACGTTAAACAGGAAAATGGATTTGGAAAGGTCATTGGCTTTTCACTTCTATTTTCTTTTTTCAACGTTTCCCCTACCATGAAATAATCAACTACAAATTGAATCAACCCAAAGATGGCACTTAATTGATACAAATTTTCTGGTGACCAATTTCTAGTTAATAATCTGCCAGATATAAAACTTCCACACAATGCACCAATACCAGCTGCACTGCCTAAGTTACCAAATGCTTTTCCTAACTCTTGTCCTGAAAATATATCAGACAAACTTGCTGCGCAAGTTGTGGAACCACCTAAAGTTGTGAAAGCGCCATCTATTACGCGTTCCCATGCTAACGCTGCAAGAGATGGATTAAATGCTACATACATTTTATTAATAAAATTAATAAATGGTGATATTAATAAGAAATTTCTTCTACCAAATTTATCTGAAAGTTGGCCAGCTACTGGATTTAATAATAATTCCAGTGCACCAACACCTGCACTCATATATGACATAATACGTGCAACTTCCGATGCATTTCCTTTTAAATTCCTTGACATTAACATAGGACGTGCTTGTAACAACACGCATATACCAGTAATATTAGCCCACATATGAAAATACACCCATTTCGATTTGGATTTATTTGCAGTTTCCTCTTTTGATTGCACAGTCATTGTAATAAACAAATGGTTTTGGGTCTCACTAGAAATCAAGAATAAATAAAGTAAGTAGTATCGAAAAATAATTTAATAAAAAAGTATCACAACAAAATAGGCGTAATATTCTTTTTTCTTTATTTCACAAACAGTTATTGTGTATAATATTGTATAAATTCCTGTGTATGCATTTACAAGTTACTATTAATTATCATTCATACATCATCATATATATACCAGAGCCGGAGAGGAGAGAGAGAGGTGTATTAATATATAGTCTATATTCTATTACCTGATAATATGTTCGACTGAAAAAAAATTAGACTCATTTTATTTCTCACATACCACGTATAAGTGAAATAAGGTGCTTCAGCTTTGGCAAAGAGAATTTCTTGCTTTGGCTTTCTATTGTGCTATTTACTGGATTAATGATATTCACTATGGGGAAAATATTCATCATTTTTTCTATATTTTCGGATAATTTTTTACAATTACATGAAAAATAAAATTGGCATTTTAGAAAACAATTTATAGATATATTTTCCATAGTGAATAGTGTTATTGTGTTGAGCCCGGCCTCGTTGCATCATCAGATCTCCCAGATCTCTGGATCTCCTCTTCGCACCTTCCGGTTTCTCTTTTTTTAGGAAATTTTTATCATCTGAAAAGTGCAAAAAGAAGATACACAGTAGGCAAGCCCTGGGCAAGCGCAACATAGAATGAATTGTGATCAAATAATTTATATTATATATATTCAGTACAGAGTGTTAGACATAAATGCATTTATGTATATATATCGATAAATATTAAGAATATAGCATACTTTATAAGTATTACAGAAATAATACATTTTAACCACTTGGGTGTCTATAGCAACATCAAGAATACCATATATATATATATATATAATATGGGACAAATATTATCGACGTACTTTTCTAAAAAACGTACGTACATAATATTATTTGCAATAGGTTATTATTATTATTATAATGAACAACAAAAAAAACGTTTAGCAGCGGAAGCAGCAGAAGCAGAAGCGGCAAGAAAAAAGAAAGAAGAGGAGGAGCAACGGGAACTTCAAGAATCGAATAAACATGTAGTGAAAGGTAGATATGGCACATATTCATCAACTGGCGATATTGAGAAAGATTTTAAACAAGCTAAGAAGAAAAAACAATTAACTACATGGGAACATTTACAACAAGTTGCTTTTATGTGTTTACCAACAATGAACGATACAAGGGGTCTTGGTTGGATTTTAAGCCTTGTTGGCTTAGTTGCCACTGATACATGGTTAAATGGTGTATATGCCAGATTGTTATATCGTATCATGTCATCTATTCATTTACGAAAAAATGCTCAATTTTGGTCCTTGTTACAACAACATGCATTATTAGGTATATTATACACTATCATTCAAGCGACCAAGAAAATGGTACAAGCACGGATATCGTTAAGTTGGAGATCCAAATTAACTATGATATTACATGATTCGTATTTCAAAAATATGAATTATTATTTCCTTGTACATTCAAAGAAATCGAAATTACAAGATCCAGATCAACGTATTGCAAATGATGTCACAACCATTACAGATGGAATGGCGAGTCTTTTGAACGATTTCGTGGTCGTAGCGGCAACTACAATTTATTTTGGTGCTGAATTAATGCAACAACTTGGTTTAGTATATGCACTTGCGCCTTATTTATGGTTATTTTTCGGTAAATGGTGGACCGATAAATGGTTTAGTTTGGATTGGAGAAGGTTAGTTGGTACGATGGAATATGTATTTTCAGCATATCGTGGTGGACACATGCGATTATCATTAAACTCGGAAGCAATTTCAGCATTGAAAGGGGAAGATGTTGAACGTGGTATTTTAGAAGTACAATTGGAAAAAACGGAAGGTGTTCAACGAAGGTTTTGGGAAGCACTTGTGCCATATCAATTTTGTGGTACAATTGCATTTTATGATGGAATGAAATGGTTCAATGCATCTGCGGTGATTGGGCCTTTGTTGTTCAGTGGTGTTACCATGAATCGACAAAGGGCAGATATTATGTCTGAATTTTCATATCGTATGAATGTATTTGGTCATTCAGCCCGGTCAGCTGGTCTTTTAATATTTGGTTGGAGAAATTTAGCACGTCTAAGTGGCAATGCGTCAAGAGTTACAAAATTATTTAACACCTTGGAAGATATGGGTAATTTACAAATTGAAAAACGAAAGAAAAATTTCAAAGATGGTGATTATATTGAATTTGAAAATGTTGATATTTATACACCAACAGGTGTTAAATTAGTGGAAGATTTAAGCTTTCGTTTGGGTGTAGGTGAATCTTTGATGATTACCGGGCATAATGGTGCAGGTAAATCATCCATTTTCCGTTGCTTAGGTGGTTTATGGGATATACCAAAAGGTAAAATTACAAAACCGGGTGGATATCGTGATGGATTGCACAAAGATATTTTCTATCTTCCACAAAAGCCTTACAACGTGTTAGGAACATTAATGGATCAATTGACATACCCATATACATCCTCTAATAATTCTAAAGAAGATCTTACGAAAGAGGAATTGCGGCAATTATTAAACCGGGTTGATTTAGCATACCTTGCAGATCGAGAAGGTGTATTGACCGATGAAGTTAATTGGGAAGAAGTGTTGTCATTGGGGGAGAAACAACGTTTAGCAATGGCTAGATTGATTTATCATCATCCCAAATTTGCTATTTTAGATGAATGTACATCCGCAGTAAGCACTGAAATGGAACTTCGCCTATTTCACATTTGCCATGATTTAAATATTACATACATTACCATCTCTCACAGACCAGCGTTGCAACAATTTCATGATCGTATTTTATCAATAGGTGATGGTAAATGTGGATACAAAATAACAAAAGTACCTGCACATTTACGTACACCATCTGGTTCAACTTCTAGTTTCGGGGAGAAATGGGGTGTAGATACAGAAGCTAGTATTAAGAAATTTTCTGATGCAAGATCTAAAAAATATCAAAAATTGGTATCCCAGCGAGACGATGATGCGTCTGGCAAAGTTAGCACTGTAACAAAGGCACTTGCATTGTTAAAAATAGGTATTCCACCAGGTTCCGGTATCGGCGGTAAAATATTATTCGCACTTTTTTCAATTACTGGACGAAGTTTCATGGGTCTTGTATGGCCATGGGTTCGAGGAAATATGGTTGGTACATTGTTGCAAAACGATCGAACCGGTTTCTTACGTTATGTTGCATATGGGTTCTTCTGGATACTTGGTTCATCCGCATTTGATAGATGTTGTGAATGGAGTCAACGAAATTTAGGTACAGATATACGCATGGCCGTTTCTAGGAGTTTATTGAAGTCCTATTTCGACTCAAAAGGGTATTACAGGCTTAAAAATTTAGATGGTTCCATCAAAGATCCTGAATCTAGGCTTTCTGATGAAATTCGTTCATTTGCATTAGTTGCATCAGAGCTTGTATCTGACTTTGCAAAACCCCTCGTTGATATTGTGATTTTTGTAATAGTGTTACGAAATTATATCAGCGCACGTTTATTGGGGGGCACGTTGGCATATACAATTGTTGGAATTGGTTTATTGAAGTGGATCATGCCAGATTATAGAGAATTGGTACGTCGTGATCAAAAATTAAATGGGAAATTTAAATTTGAGCACAGCAGAGTTCGTTCTTGCAGTGAATCTATTGCATTCTTTGGTGGTGATGCAAGGGAAAAAGCAGTTTTGAACAATCGTTACAAGCAAGTTGAAAAATTAAAGATTGATACATTATGGAAAGAATGGGCATTTGGTCTTTTGAACCAATATTTCATTGAAGATGTTCCAGATAATATTAACTTGGTGGCTCAATTTGCTGCATTGGAGAAGGTTTCCACTGCAGCTAGTGGTGTAAATGCTTTAAATGCGGTCGGAAATCAGCAGTTAATCGATCTTGGTATTGAACGTATGTTTGAATCGTTTTCCAAATTACTAGAATTTGGCCCGAAAGTAGCAAAGATTAGTGGTTTTGTTCATAGAATATACGATATTCATTTTGAAATGGAAGCTTTGAAAAATGGTGAACAATATGCAAAAATGGAAAAGCTAGGGTTACCAATTGTACGTGCAGAGGTAAATGCAAATGAAATTGAATTTGCAAATATCGACATTGTAACGCCGAAAGGGTTATGTTTAGCCCAAGATTTAAATGTACGGGTAACAAAAGGTAATGCATTAATGGTGACAGGGCCTAATGCATGTGGTAAATCAAGTTTATCCAGGGTTTTAGGTGATTTATGGCCAACATTTCCTGGTAGCAAGGCCAATGGTTCATCCTTGCTGGCAAAACCAAGTGGACCAGATCCTACTAAAAAATTCATGGGCGTATTTTTAGTCCCTCAGCGTATGTATATGGCGGATGGTACATTAGCAGATCAAGTAACATACCCATTGCGTATTAAAAAAGAAGATCGCACAAAAGAGGATGAGACAAAAATGTTTGAACAATTAAAATTAGTTGGAATTGAATATTTAGTTGCTAGGAATGAAAAAAATGGTGGATGGGATGCAAAAAATAATTGGGAAAATGTATTTTCCTTGGGAGAGCAGCAACGTATGGGAATGGCAAGATTGTTTTATCATTCACCAATGTATGCTGTATTAGATGAGTGTACTAGTGCGGTTAGTATTGATGTGGAGCGTAGAATGTATGAAGCGGCATATAAGAAAGGCATTACATGTGTTACAATTTCACAACGTTTAGCATTGGAAGAATTTCATTCTAAGGAACTTAAACTTGGTGTAAATAATGAAAAAGGTTGGGATACCGAAAAGATTGCCAGAGTAGAAAAGATCTAAAGAAATGAGAGGGGAAATTAGATTCACAAAAATAAAAAAAAATGTACACACTGTTATTTATTTAATACACATGGTAAAAAATATTATATAATATCTTAATACTCGTATAGATAATTTTTAACCATTATTTTATCATAAAATATAAAAATATTTTTACGAACCGTCGTATATTATTTGTATTCTTTTGAAGAGTAGGAATTATCAATGAGTAAATCTAAACAATAAATTAATGCGTAAAATTGAAAAATTTAATTTTGAAATGTCCATAAGTCATCACTATTGCTATCGAAACTGTCATCTCGGGATGTAGATGGTTCTAATTGAAAAGCATAATTTGGGTCGTAACTAATGCTTCTACGTATGGATGTATTGTTTCTTTCAAGTGATGGTCTAGCAGATTGATTCCAACGAGACATGTTTTTATCCCATCGAGACATTGGTTTTATAACATCTACTGAATTAATTGCTTTAAATTCTTCACCAATACTTAATTTCTTACCAGCATCATCATTGTTGTTCTTATTTCCTAAACTATCATTATTATTTTCAGGGGTAAAATCCTTCTTTTTATTAGCTTCCACGTTAAATGATTTCTTTTCTTGCTCTGTCACTGCATTTAACGCCTCGCTTTCAGCTTGTTTGTTTTTCTCATGATACGCTGCCCATTCCTTCTGTTCCGTTGGTGAAGCAAAATGTTTCCATCGCGCTTGCTCATCATTTTTATCCTGTCTTAAATTTTCAACTGCAGCTTGTAAATTCTTTCGATACTTTTGCAAGTATGATTGGACATTTGAAAGTGTTGTTTTATCATTTGGAACAAGTTCGCTAAATTCTTTTGAAAATTTTTCACCATCATTATTATCTAATTTCCAACTCTTTTCAAATTTTAAAAACATTCGCCTGACTTGATCTTTTGTTGCATATGTAAAATGTTTAATAACATCTACCCTTCCCCCACGAATGATTCTCCCTTCGCTGATTCGTTCTTTAAAGTTTGTTGTTAAAAATATCAATTTTCCAGAAACGCTTACAACACCATCTAATATTTGCATCAAGTCTTCAACACGCATATCATTTTTTGCAGTAGCTTCATCAAGTAAACCATCAATCTCTTCCACCAATATTACGGATGGAGTATCTGTATCTTTGATTAATGCTTGCATATGATTTGCAGTCATTCCTTCCACATTAATTTCAAGAGAGTATAATGGACACTTCAATGCGCCAGCTAATGCTTTTACTAAACTTGTTTTGCCCGTTCCTGGCACACCTTAAAACATATATGTTCGACGCCATGGGATCCCCAATATATTATATTGCCTTTTTTCGGCTAAAAATAATAATGCATCATCCAAAATGTCTTTTGCCAATGTACCTGGTAGTATAATTGTATCTAATGGACGTGGGTATTCTTCGTCAAGTTCATTCCATTTTGCTGTACCACTGGTCATTGTACGGCGGCGTCTTCCACTTTTTGCATTATCACTTGGCCCGCCAAATGGAGTCCCACCACCACCACCAAATGCACTTGGTGCCCCATTGTTTCCAGAAGTCATAATTTCAGCCACAAAAATTTGAGTTGCTGTTGTATTATCTGCTTTATGCAATTCATGTCCAATCAATAAAATTTTTTTCATTAACAATTGAGTTTCTTTTGCCTTTCCAGGAATTTTTACAATATATGTGCCAGACCTACCTCCTCCTCCAGGTCCACCACCATATCCCAGTTCCATCAGCATGTCATCCATACCTAGGTGACCACCTCCATCCCTGCCATGATTTCCTGGTCTCCTCCTATTACGATGCCTCTGTCGTTTACCTTGTCCCATATATGCCATTGAATCATCTTCATGTAAGCGACCAGTTGAGTCTACGTAGATTGGACGTCCTTGAAATTTAAACTTCATTGTTTTTTCATGTGATGGTACAAATTGATAATCTGGTGTATGTGAATCAATACCGTGTTGCTGAAGGATCTTCGTTTTATTATCCATTTTTCGTTTCACGCGAAGATCTTGGACCATTGAGTTTGCTTCTTTCTGCATCATGTCTTTGACCCAACGAGCTAAATATTTGACTTCCAGGGATCCTATACCAAAACGAAATGTTGTATAATCAGGAATGTCACTTTCCAATAATTTATATCCTTCTATCAACACTTCCTCTATAAGGCCATTATCCGTCCCTGCAATGCGAATTATATATCCAATACCTCTATCTGCTGATACCCACATAGCTTTTCCTCGGAAAGATAATCTTAATTCTTTTTCATCTGCTGAACGCATTAAATATGTTGGCAAATCAATATCCATTTTTGCAAGGTCATCACTACTTTCGTCAGTAGTACTTTTATCAGTTTCTTTTCCAATTCCATCACCATCAACTACAATAATTCTACTTGGTTTATCTGTTTTATTTTGTGCTCTTAGCCATCGTTCAAGCTGATCGCATGCATTTGTATCCAAACCAATTTCATATGTCGTATATCGCTCATCGTCTTGTCGTTCAAGTTCTCGACCTTTACTGAGCATTTTTGCAATCAATTTTCTTCCTGTAATACTACTCTGATACCATGGTACATTTAATAAAGTAATGTAAACCTCGGCTTTTTGAATATATTGTTCTCTAGCCATGGTACGTATTGATATCGCACTATTATGTGAGGCTACTGCAGAAGTTCTAGAATCATTATCACGGTGACTCCTTCTACCAGGTCCCCCACCACCACCATAACCAGGTCCACCACCAAAACCATCGTCAAATTCGTGTGCGTATCTACGCATCCTCCTTTGTTGTCCATTTTTTTGCTCACTATCAGGTGTTGATATCCAAATGATATTGTCATCAATATTAATTCTTACAACTTCCCCCTTATCAAATGATGGTTTAAACTCATAATTATTTTCCAAATGAATTACACCGTCACTGTCTGTTGCATCATTTTTCAATAATGCTTCATAATCCTTGTGTACGTCAACTACATTTGAAAAGCGTCCTGTTTCTTCTGTTATTTGCTTTACATATCGCTGAATACTTAAAGCATCTTCCCGCCTAACGATATACATCGTGAAAAATAAATATGTATATAAATCTTGTATGTAATTTGAACTGGAGCTTAAAATTCCTGTAATCCATTGCGCAATAATTGCACCAAATGCACCAGCACCAACTTGTGTTTCAAGTGAACGTGCAGCTGCGGTTCCAATGGTATATAAAAAACTAACCAACAAAGTCCTTGAACTAAATAATAACCTAGAAAATGTTGCGCCCATCTTGTTTTATTATTTGCTACTGTTATATATAATAAATGATTTATAAAGTAATTATTATTATATCAAAAAATAATTAATTTTTTTCTCGTAAAATGCAAATATACGCGGCGTAGGATATTTTTTTTTTGTATGTAAAAGTATATTTACGTGTATGTAATGTTTTCTAATACTCGTTATAAGATTTAGTTTTCCTTCTTTATCATGAGATATATATGTATAATATATATAATAATACAGGAAGTGAATGTCCAAATAAATTTAAATTACCACCAGGACACCAGGCATGGTTTTTTGGAAAGATATTTGTTTAGAGCTAGTATGGGAATAGCATTGGTACTTGTCAAGATTTGAGTCTTTCCAGCTTTCACTAAGATTATTATTGGAGTGTGTCAATGTTGGTTCAGCTTTGTGGTGTGTGGCCGGACGTTAATAAAGTTAACACCACCTGATTTTATTATAGAGAGAGGAGATTTTAAAAAATAACACTTTTGATAATACCTCTCTTTTTTTTAAACAACTATTTCATGATCAATATCATCCTCATCGATATGTACCATCTCCTCTACATGTTTCACAAATCCCATTGGAACGCTTCTCCAACATTTCACATAATAATTATATGCATCATTGATAATTTCCTGTTTCAATAATGGAAATTTATTGTTGTATTTAAATGGACGTTCAATACTTGGCAATTTTTTTTCTAAACATATTTTCCTTGATATTGAATCAACGGATGGACCTTTCACTTGTTGAGATGACACAATTCTACTGTTTTTATACCTACTATCATTATGAAATTGTGAAAGATTTTGTGTTACATTCATTTTTTTACAAATTTTTGCAAATAGTGTATCAGCTACGTGATCAATATTTGCATCATCGCCATCCCGAAAGACAGAAACATTTTTTTGCTTTTTCTTACTACTTTTAATATTATTATTAATGGATACATATTCTGACGTGTAAGTAAAAAATTGAAATTTATATTGTTCCAGTAATCGCTTATTATTATTGTGCACGCTAGTATCATTATTAATAACACCATTAATACCTTGTTGTCGTCCCATAGATCCATTATAAAAATGATGAAGTTGAGATACATAGCGTGCAAATATTTGTGTTTGTGTAAATCGTTTCAAGAAATCTGTCATTTCATTTGAAGCTGAATTGATATATTCATCCAATTTAAACATTTCTTCTAATTCTAAAAACTCTTCTTCTTCTTCGTTATTTTGTTGTTCCATTATTTCTAACCGATCGTCTGAATCTTCTTTTTCTGGCTCTTTCTTTGTAGCATTTATATCATTGTAACTATTCAAATTTCTATCATCTATTGGTGTTTGCACGGACCATCCAATGTTATCTGAATTTACTTTTAATGAAGATGACAGTGAAGAATTATCATTATTATTATTATCATCATCCTCGATTGGTTTAGTTTTGACATTTTTCAAATATTTTGGAACTGCAAATAAAATTAAGCTCATAAATCTTAAAAATGAATCTCGTACTCTTGTTTCACTGATTGGTATACTTTCATTCATATCCATATCGACATTTGAAAGAGATGGTGGAACTGCTAAACGAAATGCATATGCTGAATTCGACCAATCCGTGTTATTAATAGTCATGCTATCTTTTTTATTATTATTATTTAGTACATTATTATCCACCACCTTTATATTAGCCTTCTCTATAATGCGATTTAAACGCTTTGTTATTAGATCTACAATTGGTAATGGTAACGTTTCATCACTTATTTTTTCGTTGTATATACCACCTAAGATTCTATCATTGTCCATATCAACAGTATATATATCATCTGCAAGTATGTTGATATTGCATACTTCTGTTGAATCTAATCCTATCAGAAATGGTACAGGGGCATCTAAGACTGCAATTAACGATGTAGAACATAGTGGTATATAAATACCTGTCCATTTGATTGGAAATATCAATGCTAATATTGATTGTATTAATGGTGTTAATATGCATTTATGTTTCGAATGAAAGATAACTTTCTGTTCTAACAACAATAATGCAATAACGTGAAATACGTTTGATATAGATAAACATTGAAATAACACTTCATAATCAAAATCAGTAACACCATATTCATTTAATGAATTGATTTGAAACGTAGCAACGGTTTGGCTTTTTCTAGTTCCATCATATGTCAATGAAAGCCCACCCAAACTATTAAATTTTGGTACTGGGACGCAATTGAAAAAATGAACAACATAATCTTCGATTGGTATTTTTGATTCTGATAATGAGACACGAAAAAGTTGTGTCAAAAATTCCTGGAAACCTTGATAAAAACAATAACGTGATACTACATTGAGTATTTTTGGTACAAATAAATTTTTGCATACATTTGTTTCATAATTTTCGATAATATATTTATCGGATAATCTCGTTTCTTTTGCCATGTCAATAAATGTTTTTTTTAATGCATCTGTATCATTCTTATTGTTGGTCGTATTATTATTTTTATCATCAAATAACTTTTCATAAAATACTAATGATGTTACATATCTTGTACCCAAATCTGCATCTGTCATACTCCAACTAAAAAAATTTGGTCCAGGTACACCTGCCCAACCTTTTGGACTGTATAAAAGTCTTAAACCGCGTGGATAGCAAAATTCAGTAAACTGTTTTGGTAAATCGCTAATACTTTCAACAGATGAGTTCTTTTTCTTCACATCACCATTGTCATGATGACTTGGATATCGATCTAAAATTTCTGCTTTGTAAGGTATATCCATGACATTTCCTGTTTCCCCTCTATATTTTAAAACTAATTCTATTCGTTGTCCTGATTCACCCCAACTTTTCCCATCTCTCAATGGCCGATTTGATAAACGACAACCTAATGGTAAAAATCTCGTCATTTTCTTCTTCACATCATCATTTTTATTATCGTTGGAAAAATTATTTTTATCATATTTTTCATTATTTGTATTGGTTGTGGTGGTACTATTATTATTATTATTATTATTGATGTAATTTTCATTATTACTATTAATATTATTACTTTCATATGAAACAGTCTGGTCTATAGAAAATGGCACGATTTGTATATCACATATTGGTTGTTGTTTCATTGTTTTCATACCTTGTTCTTTTTCTAAGTCTAAAATCTTTCCATTTTGATCTTTCAATATGTAAATATATTTGCCACGAACACCTAATCCTGAATGTAATTTACCTGGATATCCAGCAACTGTTTTGTCTAACTTTTTATATCCAGGTGGTATGGCTTCTGTTTGATATTGCACTCGTACATCTAGTATCGGAGTCTCATCAATGTTGTTTAAATTTGAAACCAACTTTTTTTTCACACATAGATATAACGATGGAGAAAATGATCCACCAATATTTTGATTGTTTACATTATTATTATTATTATTATTTTCACCATCAGCAACACCTAATATATAATACCCATCTGGGCATGTTTCACCACGACTGGTACATATGAGGACGATATCAACTACTACATATCTATTTTCAGCTTTTGGTAAAAAAAAATTTCTATCCACTTGAAAAGGTTTCTTTGGTCCACATAATACATAATGTTCAGCAATTGTTGCCATGTTATATATATAATATCTCAATAATTAAAATAAATTTATTAATATATAATACATAAAATGATTTAATATATATATCTTGTAGGCTTTTATTAATTAATATAACAATGTATTCTATTTATTTTAGTCTATGATGTTCAAGTTCAGAAGAATATAAATATTTTTGTTTCTACATTATCTATCTATCTATGTATGTGTATCTATATCTACTATACTATTATTATTATTTTATTATTATTAATTTTTGCTATTGCAACCGCTTTTGTTCATGAACACACCCACATGATGTGTTTCAATTCATTTTTTTATTTATGCTACAAAAGATATGCATAGGAGATGGGTCTCACGTAGAAGATATACATATATATATATATATATATATATATATACAGCATTTAGAAGTCAGACATGTCAGTGATTAATAATTTAAATAATGATAATAAGGATGATGAATTGAAATGGTTGAAAGGATCGTGTCATTGTGGTGCTGTGACCTTTGAAGTATTTGTAAAAGAACCAATAGATGTGTATAAATGCAATTGTAGCATTTGTTGGATGAAACAGAACCATCATTTTGTAGTGAAGCATCAACATTTTAAAACAACAAATGGAATAGATATAAGTACATTGCAAAATGAATATACATTTGGTACAAAAGCAGCAAAACATTATTCATGTAAAAATTGTGGCATATGTTCATTTTACCAACCACGATCAAATCCAAATGGATATGCTATAACTATATATTGTATGGAAAGATATAATGGAAATGTAGCACAAGAAAATAAATTAAAGTTAAACTGGCATGAATTCGACGGGATTCATTGGGAAGAACAAATAAAATCATCATCAATAGTTGCAAAGCGTGAGTGATGAGTAATGTACGCTTCGTACTGTGTCTGCGATTGATATATATGCTGTATATAAAATAAGATCATGTTTATCCTCCTTATATTCAAAACAAAATTTTGTACGATCGGTACAAAGAAGAGGGTTTTTAAATACGTCGTGTGTAAAATTTTTGTTTTCTCTCTCTTCATAAACCTTCTTTTGTATTAATATTATATATCTCCATCTTCCTTACAATTAAACTGCTGCTTCGTCTTTTTAAGAAGCCTTTTCAACCTGCGTATAATATATATATATATATATTTAGTCCCTCTCCCTTTATTTTTTAATCATCCAATGCATCAACACCAGGCAATACTTTCCCTTCTAACAATTCCAA
>LT649673.1:0-16586 GCA_900128395.1 Stramenopiles sp. TOSAG23-2
TTAGGAGTAAAAGAATTTTATATAACATATGAGTAAGAGAAAAACACATATATATGACCTATATATATATATATATATAAATTTCTCCCGAAAGTTACGCGGTATATATTTTTACGGGATGGAAAATTGAAAGTTAAATTGGATAACGACAATGAGAAAACATTTAGATTGATTAAAGAATGTGATTTACAACTTTATGAAGGAGGACCTCTTTCATTTAGCTCTGAATCACAGACAGACGAAACATCTTTTGAATACTAAATAATTTTTACTAAAATTTATAAATCATTTTTGATTTGAGAGGTTAATAAACGGGAGTAAAAGAATTTTATATAACATATGAGTAAGAGAAAAACACATATATAAAAAATACGAATAAAATACGAACGTATTACGTACCCGATATTGATAAAATAAAATTGTAAAATATTGAAATAATAATATCATATGATATATATATATAAATAATCTTCGTAAACTATGAACGTACTTCTACAAAAATCCAGAAAATACTTTTTTCCTCGAAGTGTAATTTCAATTTATTATGATATTATACTTTCGTACAATCGTATTTTTTTACGTACTCTCTATACCATCTCTCTCTCTCTAAATATATACGAAGTACACACGAAAATTATATATTACGAAGTGTACATCATTCGTATGATATTATTTTTTAAACTTTCGTTAAAGCGATCTTTGAAGCTGATGCCGTTTTTTTTCTTTTGACATTTTTTGTAACAACAACATTTTTTATAATGCCGCCTTTGCTGCTGTTGCCACGATTAGTACGGAACTTCTGCTTTTTCATATTATTGCTTTTCCCGTATGTATTCTTTGATCGTTTTTGTTTTTTGATTTGCCCTTTCATTACAGTTATGGTACTTTTCGGGGTTGGTATTGGTGCTTCTAACCAAGTTCCAAACGCAGTGGAGCTTGGCTTTCCAACTTCTGATTGTTTCTTTTTTGGCGGTATCATTGAATTCGTTCCATTATCATTGACTAATATTTCAGCAAATTTTACATTCTTTTTCTTTATTACGCGAGCACTTGCAGGGCGACGTTGTGGTGGCGAATTTTCTTTGATTGCGTCTTCTACCTTAGCTTTACTTTTGGTTGCTGCTTTATCGCCGCCTCCTAAACCTTGTATAGACAATTTCTTTAGAGCGCGTTTTCCAATTCGACTTGAATGTGGCCGTTTTGCACGTGGGTCGAAATGTGGCTTATTAAACTTATGAATATTCGAAACCTTTATATAATTAGTTGGTCTCATGTTTGTAAAATCAATCGGATGGTATGATAATGTTACAGCAGACCAACCGTCTTTCTCCTTTTTATTGTTGCTGTCGCCATCCGTATCATCAGTGCCTCTCGGAGATGCCGTGCTGCTCCATATGTCTCGTGCAGCATGTCTAGCACTTTCACGATCCCACGGCGATTTTTTTGGTTGGCTATCACGTGGCGATTTTTTTGGTCGGTCTGATTTTGGTGTTACGACTGGAATATCAGCAGTAGTTCGAACTAATTGCAATGCTTTGTCACACGATACTTTCCATAGCTTTTTGGTCATCTTTTGTTGTTGCTGTCGGAGAAATTCTGAAGATGTGCGATTTTTTCTCCAACGTTTCATAGCCCACTCCTGAGTTTTGTCCATTGATTCTTTTTCACTAGCAGGAAGGATTCTATCGCTCAATTTTTTCCAAAAGTGTAACATCCTATATTGTTTCAATAAATATTTCCACTGCTTCTTTTTGCTATTTCTATTTATTTCATAACCTTCTTTCATTAATTTAGTTACCATTTGTTTCATTTTTTGTGGATCTACTTTTGTATTTGGTGACATAAATGACTGTCCGCGCAATGAAAACCCGCCTGTACTACTACTCATACCGCCTCTTTGCTCAGTTAAAAATGACCAACGTTTATCGATAGCCTTATTTGAATTTTCAATGTTGTTTTGGAAACCATCAGATAGATAAGCTTGAGTGCCAACTTCACGAGTCTGTTTTTCTACGGTTTGTGTTTCATTGGAATTAAGTGACAATGCCTCAGTTTGTACTTGGCAGGATGATTGTGAAAATGAATTTCTGCGTGATGGCATAGCAGAAAGTAAAACGTTTTTCGTGGAAGCTTCCTTCACTTTTTTCTTCATACTAGCATCCCAATCTTGTTGCAATTGTATGACCTTCTTTCTCAAGGCATCTCTATCTTCTAAAGCATTTATTAAGGGATTATAATACATTTCAAATTTGTGTTCCATGGTAACGTTTACAAACTTCAGGAATTTCTCTATTACTGTGTTATTGACATTTGTTGGCTCTAAGTTTCCTACTACATTTTTAACAGCAGCATGAAGAAGTGAACGGAAGAAATTTACTAGCTTTTCCTTTTTGAAGTCTCTCCTGTTTTCAACAGAAAATTCCCCATCATTATCGTCTTTAATATTTGATATGAATCCAAGTTGTAAATTTTGAAATTGTTCCTCCGGACTTAATGCAGGGGAAAGAATCTGTTCACCGAGTGAAGTTGCACTTGACGCAGTCAATGGCCTTGGTACAATAATGGGCTGTTCTGTATTGGTTCCTACGTGTATTTTCATAAATGGCGCGCGCATTTCCATATTATCTTTCAATCGTTTCTCGTAATCGATCCGCATTTCTTCCTTTTCCAAATGAACTTTACGCATAAGATTGACACGATTTTCTTCCATTTTGCTTATAATTGTTTTATTTTTCAAAAGTGTTGATGATGCGTCTAAAAATTCTCGTTGTAAATTTATAATTTGGTCTTTTAGTTCTATTTCTCTTTTCTTTGCTTGGTCTTCAGTTTTAAATAATAATTGTTTTATCTTGTCCAGTTGTTTTTGCATTTCAGCGATATCTTTCTCCTCCTCTGCAGAAATCATGATATCTTTATTCAAATTACCTAGATAATTTTCTGCTTGTTTATTTATACGTTTTAGTTTTCTATTTTCTTCCTTGATATCTTTAAACGTGTTTTCCATTTGTTGTAGTTTAACTTCCGCGAGGGAAAGTTTAGACTGCATATTACCTCTTTTTGCGAGAGCATCCTTTTCAATTTCTAGCTTAATTTCTAACTTTCTTATCTCTTGAGCGTATTTTTTATTTTCTATTTCTAACATTTGGTTAGACGTCTCTATTTTTTGTTGTTTCTTTTTCATTTTTAAAATAACTGTTTGTTGTGTTTTAATTTTTGATATTTTTGCATTTAGTTTTGATGATAAGCCTTCTATTTCGTTTCTCTGCCTAACAATTGTATCTTCATTGGAATTCAATATTGTAATATGTTCCATAGTTACCTCTTTCAAACGTTTGTGATCTTTCAATATGAATTTTAATCTATTAAATATTCTATCTTTCTCATCAGTGACAGGTTGACTTTGTATATCAACTAAATCTGGTGACAATAACTCTTCTGGTATTTTAGCTAAACTCTGTATTGTAGCATCGTCATGTATAATAAGTCTACCTTTTGGTTTACTAGTCATAGGAGCGACACTGGTGAGCATATCATAAGATTCGGACAATAAGTTTTCTCGTCTATTTACAGATGCAGCTGACTTTTTTAATATTCGTTCAACTTTTTCCCTTGCAAGGTTTTTCGGTTTCCATTGTTCTTCTAGATCTGCCGAATGTTTTATCTCTCGCTCATCTCCATCAACATCAATAAAATACCCACCTTCACGAGCCTTTTCATTTATAATATATTTTTCATTATTATAACCAACAACAGCCTCGTTTACTCGTTCCTTTATTTTCCCTAGCTCTTTTATGAAATCTAACTCATGAGGATCCATCGCCTTGATTTGTATACTTTTTATTTACGTGTCTCCGCCAACACTATATATCTGGAAACGACAGAAAATAAGATGTTCTAGTTATTGAAGTAATAATGAATGCCATAATAACTTATATTAGGTTAATAATGAAGCAGAGAGCAGAGATAGACGTTATAACTTTTTTTTCAGGCACTGGTTTTTTTCTGTGTCTGTGTGTGTTTTTCCAGCTAAAATTTGTATTATATTATAGTAGTGAGTATAATTCTAATCCTATTATATAATACTCTTTGACCTTTGAGCTGCCTGTGGCTTGTTGCTTGTTGCTATGAAGATTTAGATTTAGATTTAGATTGTAAAACCACTGCTACAGAAAAAAGAAACTGGTTTAGCATCAGATAGCACTTAAATAGATTTAAAATTAGGGTTGTTTAAATTGCCAGTAAACGACATTAGCTAGTTTTATAACTGTAAACTATTACCAGCTTTTCTCTTTGAGTTCCAGGATGTTATGACGGTGCTAATATATTTTATTGGCCCTTTTGTTATTTTTTTTTATTATTTTTAACATCAATTTTTATTATTATTATTATTATTATTATTTATGATGTTGTTGTGTATATTTATTAATATTTGCTAATAGTGCAATATAATAATGATAATAAACGTATATCATTGAACCATCTTTCAGTTTAATTTCTGCGCAACATTTAAAGTAGTATACACATCCGCATTTGAATTGCATCAAGTAAGTATGTCAGGAAGAAAAGGTGCAGAAATTAGAGGTGCAGGAAGTGCTTTACCAGCTGATATTTTGAAGTTGCAGCCAAATGATTCTCCGTCTTGGGAAACACCTAGGCCAGTTAGAAAGGATGGTCCTGGTGGGAAATATAGAGAGCGCAAAGTTAAAAAGAAAAAAGTTAGTATGGCTACGAGAATGAAGGCAAAAAAAGAAAAGGAAGAAAGACAGAATCTAACTGTAGAAGATTTGCAAAATATGTTGGAGGAAACGAAAACTTCTTTGCGCTTAGCACAACAGTTAGCAGCTAGTAGACTATCCGATATACAATTTTTAAAAGCAGAAAACACGAAAGTAAATATACGTGCAAAGAAATTAAATGAAGAGGTAGAAGATCTACATGATACAGCAAGAGGAGCAAAGCGTAAATCTAGAGAAATTAGTTTGAAATTAAAATCGAAAGAAAAAACTTTGCAAAAATATAAAAGAAAGTCTGAAGAGCTAGAAGAAGACTACAGTGAAGCTCATGCTGAATTAAAGCTAATGGAGAAAGAATTTTTGGTACTGAAAATGGAACGTGCTGATGCACTGTCAAAGCAGACAGTCACTGCTGAGAAGATGCAAGAGATAGAAATGGAAACTAGACAACAATTAGAAGAGATGGATGCTCGACACGTATCAAAGATGAGCTACTTAACACGCGAGCTGGAAGATGCTAGAAGATCAAATTTAGAATTAGAAAGGCGTTTACAAAAAGCAGAAGCTGAATCTTCTGCCCTTGAAGCAGCGACACAAAAAATGGAAGTAGAGGTTGAATCTCATTTCCAACAAGCAAAAGAAATGACAAAAGTTGAAAGACAAGAAATGAAGGTGGAGAAACATAGTTGGAAATCCGCCATGAATAAATTGCAACAAGAAAATAAAGAACTGTGGCAGCAATTGCAATTTCTAGAATCTGCATTGTTAAAAGGTAACTTAAATGATGGTATGACACCTGAAAATTTAGTCCTTCCTCCAGTCTTTGGCATGAGAGGCACGGAAGTGCAACGGCATGAACGAGATCTTCAAATACAAAAAGCTACCGAAATAAGAGAGACTAAAGTTCGGGAATTAGAGGTACAAATAACGGAGGAAAAATCAAAATCAGAATTAATGGCAGGTCGTTTAAATTTTGCGGAAGAAACTGTACATATGCTAATGTTAAAAAATCAAGAATTAGAAGAAGTAGTGAAGGACGCGGTCAAAACATCACACCAATTTAATGATCCAAAGTTAAATAGAATAATGGGAAATACCGGTAAAAAGAAGAGCGGTAGTCCTAGAAAGGTAAGAGAACCGAAAAGTCCTGAACGCGGAATGGGGCGCACAGGCGGTGATGGCCCAAATAAGCGAAACCGAACGGTTCGTATGGGAGGAGGTGATGGAGATGGTATGGATGACGTCAATACCACTGCAATAAATGAGAGTAAATCTGGGATTGCAAAATTAAGGCAAGATTTAGAATACATGAGAGAAGTATTATTTGAAAAAGGAGAGTTGCTTGCAACATCGATTGCTGAACAAAAAAAGCTGAGCAAGCAATTGACAAATCAAAGAGAATTGGCACTTAAATTTGAAATAGCAGAGAGAGATGCGCGCCGTTCTACTGCTAGAATTCATGCCATCAAAACGCATATACATAATGAACATGTAAGATTGCGCGCAGCTTTATCAATGTATGGCCTTTTTGAGGATGCAGAAATACCACATGACAAACATCTTAATCCAGATGATATGGCGCATCATATACATGAACGTGTCGACAATTTGTTGAACCATGCAAGAGAAGCCTGGATACATGATCGTGAACTTGGAAATGACCAACACAGGACCAGCGTTGTGCATGAAGCAGCAGCTGCACTTGTACCAGAATTTTCAGTACAAATATCAAAAATTAAACCAATTTACTATGATGGCCGAAAAATTAAGAATCTGAATTTGATGGTCTCCGTCTTTGAAGGTGAAAATCCACCTCATTTCATTTTTGAAGCATATCATCCACCAACGTGTGGAACGTTTTCGATTAAATGTACATTAAAAGACCAAAGAGATCTTTTAAGGGATACTCCAGAATTAATGCGAGAAGAACGATATGAGGATCGTGTTGAGGCATTAATGGCACGATTAAATCTAATTATTACTCCAGGCCGCTTGGAATTAGAAATAGTAAAGACGCCAAGGGTGGAAGATAAAATAGTATCACTTCGACGTTGGAAAAAACGAACTACGCAAATTAGGGCTTCTGATGCACAAGATGAATTTGCTAAATTGATGGGAATGGGCACTCAAAAGGAGGAACTAACTAAGATGAAAAAAGATGCTGGAATGGTGCTACCAGACGACACCCCTGCATATACCGATACCATGCTATTTCCATCTAAAAAGCAAACTGTAAATGATGAGGAACAAATAAATGAAATGATGAACGTTTCAATTATTGATAAATTAGACAACGACGATGATAAACATATGATAGTATACTGTAGTGACGCTGGGAAAGAAACTGTCAATTACAAAGTACGATTAAGTAGCGAAGAAATAGAGCAAAAAATAAAAGGAGGGGTGGATTTGCCACGTAGAAGGCTCTGTAGAGAAATTGTTGGCAGGTTAAAAGTAGATGAAAAGCAAGATCTTATACTAGTTGATGATGAAAATATGAATGATAAAGAGGAAAGCAACAACGACGTAGATAGTGACGAAAGTGATACCGATTATGATGTTGGTGAGGTTGCAAAAGAAGTTGCTGAAACTGTATTCTACATGATAGATAGGGATGGTGATGGTGATATATCTCGGGGTGAGATGATGAAAGCTATTAATCAAATACCATCAATGAAAGCACTGATTAGAAGAAATAAATACTTAGCGCCTCTGTTAAATCCTAAAACGTGGAAGGATACCTTTAGAGCAATTGATGTATCAAGTGATGGTAAAATAAGTCTAGATGAATTTAAAAACTTTGCAGTTAATATTTCATTAGATACAAAAAAACGCGAAGATATGGGTGAAGATATTTCGATAAACAATGGCGAAATTGAGAGAATTTATGAAGGGCCATACAAATTAGCAAATGGAAATAACGTTGAAATGACGATCGATCAACAGGGTTCATCGGAAATAGAAATTTCATGCATCTTAAACGATATAAAGGCCAATGGTATCTTCTCAACAGAACAAATTAATTCTGCTGTTCCTGGCTGGGAACGAGTGTGGAGAAGAGCCGATAATAAACGTAAAGTAGACTTAATATCTGCCGGCTTAACCATCACTTGGCACATAGATAATAAGGAGCCATTATTGCTAATGCCCGGCTCTTCCGTGCAAATTATGAAACGAGATCATTTTGTCATTGATGGTGAGAAATGTAGAATGCGTTTAGTTGAACATGCAGGTAAAAATTCAAAAGAATTATCACGTCTGCAGATCATATGTAGATTTGGTGTCAATGATCCACCCTGCGTAGCAAACTGTAACAGCGATGTCCAAATGTCCATAGGTAATTACTGGAGTGAGGTTGGCTTAAATACAACTGATCGTGATGATTGCATTCAAAAGATATGCAGTTATTTAAAGAAATTGCCGGCAAACACGTTCAAATGGAATTTATTTTCCGAGGATCGGGTATTTGAATCTAATGGAAAGAAAATGATAATCGGCATCGCAGCGACAGTGCCTGGTGCTGATCCACGATTAGATAAGATAATGATGGAGGGATTCGATAAGGAGAGATCGAATCATATGAGTTGCGAATTTTTGAAAACTGATGAAAGCAAATTACGGTCAATATGTAAATCAAGAAAATGGCCTGAATTTATTAAGACAATGATTCAGCATCTTTCATTTGATGGCTATACGCTTTCATTTAATTGGGATCTGGAAACCCCAATGCATTCAACACCTGCAAACAGCCCTTTGAGACCAAACACCAAGAAGGAAGTGAAAGAAGAAGAGGAAGACAAAAATGTCAATGCATCCAATGGTGATGATAGCAATACGACCACCACTGACGATAGTAACCCGACGGCCAACGATAATAGTATCAATACGTCCAACTCCGAAAGTCCCAATCTTACAGCTGTTAAAATTGGAGTAAAAATACCTGCCCCACCTATTGTTGCTACTATTGACAATAAGGACAACAATCACGGAGAAAAAGTTGATGTAATAGAAGATGAGATGAAAGAGTAAAATGGTATATATAATATGAAAAATTACGAAGTATATCTAAAAATATATCTATGCATTAGTTTAAATATAAAAAATTCTCTTATTTATAAGTTAAAGATAAACTATATATACGTATTATATATCATGTACACGTATATTACTTCGTATTTATATAATATATTTATACTTGTAGTAAATAATCAAATAACATGAAAAATCTTCTATCACATCTACTGTTTTTTGTCTTCAACACCTTCACTATCTGCCATTTTGTCGCTGCTATTTATACCGCCACGATCATTTAAAACTTCCATTGCCATCGACATGCCAGTTGAAAACAATGTTGAGACGCTACTATTTTTTTGTCTTCAACACCTTCACTATCTGCCATTTTGTCGCTGCTATTTATACCGCCACGATCATTTAAAACTTCCATTGCCATCGACATGCCAGTTGAAAACAATGTTGAGACGCTACTATTCACTGTCCCAGCTATTTGTGGAATATGTTGTACATCTGCACTTACATTTAAAACATTATCAACTTGACGATCTAAAAAATCCCATGTATCACTATAATCTTTTGACGTATCAGTCAGCATATACATTTCTGTAGATACATAAATCCCACTTAATATACCACGTTTTGTATAATATGAAGTTGAATTACTATCAGAGTAATCGCCAGATATCTTCCAAAGCGAATCAACTGTATTGCTAATATTTTTCATTGTACTTGGTACATTTTGGGGCAATGCACCTAATGCCATGGCTTGTGGCCATGAATCCGTATATGGCTCAATCATTTCTAAACGTTTACGCGTTGCAAATTTAATTTTATCTGTTTGGCTAAGTGTATTATCACTGTGATCGGTACTATTTTCGTCCAAAGTTTCTTCAAAATATTTTTTTGATTTTTCAATAGCCTTATTAGTTGAAATGGTGGAAAAATACTCAACAAGTTCTACCGGCCCACGTGATATAACACCATGCGACACTGGTGGTAAGCCAGCTTCCTCTGCCCCCGCTGCTAATGCTTCTACCGTCCATCCAAATTGTGGTACATATTGCAATGCATTCTTTAATATCATCATTTTTAGTTCTTCATTCTCATCTAAATCATCATTATCATTATTATTATTTTCATGCTTTAAATCATCATATATATTATTATTATTGTTATTATGAATAATTGTTGTTCTTGTTATAGTTCTTCTACCTATATTTAAAAAAGGCGTTGCTCTTCTACAAGATTTTAGAACATAATGATTCAAGAACATGTTATACATTTTTTTCTATTAAAACTACATTACATATATGTATGTGTATGTATATATTTCTTTCCATATTATTAATTTAGTATTTATTTATTTTTGGTATGATGATGACGATATACTTATAGCCAGGTTAGTGTTTTGTTGTTCTTCGTCGTTTAATAATGAAATGTATGTGTATGTATATATTTCTTTCCATATTATTAATTTAGTATTTATTTATTTTTGGTATGATGATGACGATATACTTATAGCCAGGTTAGTGTTTTGTTGTTCTTCGTCGTTTAATGAAAAACGTTTATTCAATTCAAAAGTAAAATGTCCCTTTTCATATTAAATATAAATATATAGGGATATAAAGAAATTGTAAAGTATTCAGGAACAATATGATAGAAAAAGAAGAAGAAACTGTTTATGATCAAATTGGTAAGTCGTTTGTAAAAGGTGCGGCTGCCGGTATCTTATCATCCATTATATTGCAACCATTAGATTTATTAAAATCCAGATTACAATATCATTATGTAGTAAGGAAGACTGGTAATTATAATAATAACAGTAATGAAACATAAGTCGTTTGTAAAAGGTGCGGCTGCCGGTATCTTATCATCCATTATATTGCAACCATTAGATTTATTAAAATCCAGATTACAATATCATTATGTAGTAAGGAAGACTGGTAATTATAATAATAACAGTAATGAAACAAAAAATGTAAAAAACGATCACAATAACAAGTCAATTAGAAATACAATAAACAATAATGCTACTCGGAGTAATAATCATCTAGTCAATAAAACAACTGTTATGGAATTAATGAAAACTATTATCAAAAATGAAGGTATCACCTCGTTATGGAATGGGATTGGACCTAGTTTAATTCGTGTATGTGGTGGTGTTGGCATCTATTTTTCAAGCTTAGAACTTATGACATCGTATAGAAATAAGAAGAATAAAAAATTAAATATTATTCCAAATAACAATAATAATTTAGCAAGCACTTTTTTAATTGGTGCAAGTGCACGTTCTTTAGCTGGGGTCATCATGTTGCCAGTAACTGTAGTGAAAACACGATTTGAAGCAAAGCCACCTAGTGAACATGGATATAAAAACACATTCAATGCATTTTCTCAAATAATTAAAAATGAAAGTTGGAGTGGTTTATATCGTGGACTGACACCAACATTAATACGTGACGTCCCTTTCTCTGGTATTTATTTAATATTGTATCAAAATCTACGGGTATATACAATCGATTATTACCAAGTCAAAGAAAACAACCTCCCTCCACATAACAGCAACAATGTAAAGCATTATAAGAATAAAATAAAGGATGATAAACTACCCACGTATATCAATTTTTCCATCGGCTTCATAGCTGGTAGTATCGCAACTGCATTGACACATCCATTTGACGTGATTAAAACACGGATGCAAGTAACCAAAAGGTTTGAAAATGAAAAGATTAGTAATTATTTTAAAGATATATATACAAAGGAAGGTAGTGTTGGACTTAGTCGTGGTTTGTTTTTACGTGTAATTAAACGGCCATTAAGTACAGCTATGGTTTGGACAGTATATGAAGCATTAAAAATGTAAAATATGATGATTGATGTACATTATCATATCATAACTTTTTTGACCTTTTTTTTATGGTTTGGACAGTATATGAAGCATTAAAAATGTAAAATATGATGATTGATGTACATTATCATATCATAACTTTTTTGACCTTTTTTTAAAAAAATTATAACTCTTACATTTTTTAAACCACTCCACTATAATATTCTCTTTTTGATCTTTGTAATATTAAAATGATGGTTAAAATATAAAAAAGTTACGACGAATATATATATATACATCATATTTTTTAATATATTATAAGCAATAACAAGTTTTACATCCGGTGGTGATGAATTTTACTATATGCTCAAAGATACTCTCGAGTCAGTCCTATGATATGATATCATACACTATAGTAAAGCTCTAATGCACGTCTGCACTCTAATATGCATACTCAACAAGAAGCATGAGTAGGTTTCTATCCTTCACTGCGCACTCCGCTGAACGTGCTGGATGTTGGGTTCACTCGAAAATGGTGAGGCTGTCGGTGTGAAAGATCTTGTTATAAACAACAACCGGTAACTATCCGGATAAAGATCTCGAAATGCACGGTTGTGGCAAAATGCCGCGGTTTTGATCACCTTAGCTTGTATCATATGATATATATATGATAGATCCCTAGATATCATATTATTTTTTTATAAAAATATTAAAATATATATTTATTAAAAAATATGTTTTTTTAAAGTACTAATGATAATACCCATATCATTGTATCCCTCTTCTTTTTCACAATTCTTTTCTTTTTAATTATTGAAAATCAAATCATCCAGAATTGATAATATCTTGGCTATTTTATAAACAATTTTATTATAAATACAACATCTATATATATATATATATATGTTCAATATATATATATATTTTAATGTTTATAAATATATTTATGCCTTCATTGTTTGTGGAAAAAGACAATATTCGATATTATATGACATTAACATGCAAAATCACGTGTCCATTTCTTTGCTTCGGCAACAAACGCTGCGTTATTGTCTTTGTATTGTGCAATAATTTGTGCCTGCAATGGATTTTCTGCATTTGGTTCCTCAAGCAATTGCTTTAAAGCACCGCAACAAACGCTGCGTTATTGTCTTTGTATTGTGCAGCAATTTCAGGTTCCAATGGATTTTCTGCATTTGGTTCCTCAAGCAATTGCTTTAAAGCACCTAAAACGTACCTTGTATTTAAAGTTGGACCCCAATTTTCATTTAATAAATCAGCACAAATTTCACCAGTTTTTTTAATATTTGGGTGGTAAACTTTGGTTAAAAATTTAACTTTTGGTGGTTTAAATGGGTACTCTGCAGGGAAAACTAAGTCCACATTAAAGACACCGCCATCGTATGGCGTATTTGGAGGTCCCATCAACATAGCATTCCAATGTAATAAATCTTCGCCTATTGTTTGTTTGTTTTTGTTAATATTTTACATGTTAAAATATCGATATATATAAACATATATCATATATAAAAGTAAATAAAATAAAAAAAAATATATGTTAGTATGTTTCTTTGAAAGTCTTCAAAAGCAAATATGGGCATGTATATTACTTTGCATGTATGTATGTATGTATATATGTATTGCAGATCTAAATGCAATAGTTATTTTGATGATGTAAACATAAATTAAAAAAACATATATCACTTTTTACTTACCTACTGGTCCTGCAGTAGCAAAATCTGTTGGGTTGCTTTGTAAATCACTTAATTCTTTATTTAAACGACGTGCCATTTTGTGATAATCTTACTTTTTATGATATGTATGTTTGTTCTTGGGATTTATTTATATATAATATATATATATATATATATCGACGTGCCATTTTGTGATAATCTTACTTTTTATGATATGTATGTTTGTTCTTGGGATTTATTTATATATAATATATATATATATGTATGTATGTATTTATGTAATTCTTTGTTCACTATACTTTGTTTCTTTTTGTTTATATGTAAATAAACTTTTCTACATCTCTCTTCAACATTTGTATATAATTGAAATAATAAGGAAGATATTTTTATATTTAGTGCATTTATTCAATTTTTACAACAATATTAATATGGGGCGAGGATGATGATGATTAGAGAGGATCCTCTCTGTAATGATGATGCTACAGTATTGTGCGATTCTAGAGCGATAATTCTAATAAAATATTTACTCACGAAACCCCGCTATGCTATTCGCATAGTATCCGTGGACAGTATAATATGGCAAAGCTGGGCCTGCAACATCTGGCCGCTTGAAACCCTACTCTTCAACGCTATCCCTATACTATTCATATGCTAAAATTTTCGGTCTGCCGGGCTGTGGTGTGGGCCTGGTGGGGAAAACGGGGATTTAATAAACCCTTGGAAGTCCTAAATGGTGTCCAGAGAATCCCTGTGGAAGCTCGCAGAGTTTGGTGGGGGTGAGAGGTGGTGGTTGCTTTTTGGTAAAATATTTTAATGAAACAAAATACTTCTTTTGTATATATTTTTATTATACGCGCTTCATACCGAGTACCTCAAGAATGAGGAACTTCAATATATTACTATACTATCATACGAATGATATGATCAGTTTTACATTTTTTTCTAATGATATCATATTATGCGTATCATCATATGATAGTTTGTTGATTTGTACGAGGACGTAATAATGAATACATCTATTCTTTCTTCTTCACCACATCATGTTCATTTGTTAATTTCAGTATCTTTAGGAGTAGTCTTCTTATCTTTTTGTTCATCATTATTTTTCTTTTTCATGACATTTTTACTGCTCTCTTCATCGTTATTATTATTATTATTATTTCCATCATTATTACCAACAATATCATCATTAGTCATCGTGCTATTATTGTCGTCGTTTTGCTGCATCTTCTTTTTCTTCTTCACGTTCGTTACTGCTTTTTTAAATTGGCGTTGTTGAAATCCACTTAAACCAAGCTCTTCTAAATCGTCTTCTACGATATCATCTAAATGACTAGTGGATTGAATACCATGTTTAGCAAATTTGGATTTATATTTACTTAATCCAGCTGTATTTAATATTTCGGAAAATGATTCACGTACTGTTGGCATTTCCAACATGTCATCATCATCACTAATCTGCTCTTCTTCACCTAAAAGATTTTCTTCCATCGTATTATTAATATCATCATTTGAAACTATAATATGATCACCTTTACCACCATATGCAATGACAGCAAGGAAACCTTTCACAACTCCTAAATCTTTTCGTAATTTGCCATTACGTTTTAATTTTATAAAAATGTATAATTTATATAATAATGCACCTGCTGATAATGAACCACCAACATAGCCGATGTAACGTAGTATGGTAAGATAAAGATATTCTTTACATGTACAATCGTTTTTACGAAATGTTCCACTATCACATGTTTGGTAACATTTGTTGTTACATTTATCATACATAACTACACATGAATTGCATTCTCCATTTATCTCTTGCCATGGAAAATTACAATTATCACATGCTTTTCCTGTCCATCCATCTTTACAATTAATACATATTCCTATTTTATTGTCACAATCTCCACGTCCTGCACATGGTGGATTCCCTGGACATTTTACGCATTGTTTGGATTTCTTTTCCTTTGCAAATTGTCCTGTTGGACATTGTTTGCATTTACCTTTTGGCTCTACTTGGAGGTCGTTATACTTTCCACTTGGACAATCATCACACTCAGTACGATTTGGCTTATCCGTGCCTGTTCCCGGTTGATTGCATATCTTGCATTTGCGATCAGTAGTTGAAGTGCCCTTAGTTGATATATATTTACCTGCATGACATGTAGTCATTGAAATACAATCATTTCGATTTTTATTTGTGCTGAATTGTCCATTCGAGCATGTTTTGCATTTGCGATCAGTTGTTGATGTTCCTTTTGTTGATATATATTGGCCTGCGACACAATTTGTAAAAGATTTACATGTGGCATCCACGCCTGTTTCAGCTGGTCTATATGTATTTAATGATGAGCAAGAACATATTACTCCCACATTTTTATTATTATTGTTTGCTTCCTTGCATGTACCGGTATATGGTGTTTCGGTACATAAATTATCTGAACATGTTTTCCATATTGGTGTACCCCTATCTTCATAAATATTCTTATTATTATTGGTATTGTTGAAATATGTATTTATTAATGATATGGTTGGTGAGTTACGTGTAAATATTTCATCACCATTATCAGTTGCATCATTATTGATAAATGATGATTGACGGAGGGTGACTGTATCAGTGCTATCACCTGATATATAGAGGCCGCCTCCATAACTAGCACCATTATTTGATATGATTGCATTCTTCATATTTACATCACTATTGTATAGACATACCGCCACCATCATATCTACTAGCTTGATTATGATCTATCGTGGTATTGTATATAGTAGCAACAGCATACCGCATACTAATACCACCACCATGAGCCTTAGCTTCATTATTATGAATAATACTATTATATATATTCATAATCGCATTCTTATTCGTACTACTAGCACCTTTTGCATGTATTCCACCACCCCACACCGCTTTATTATTAAATACAATAGATGAATATAAATTTAATTCACCACCGTTTTGCCAAATTAATATTGATCCACCATAATAATCAGGAACATTACTATAACTGCTAACATCCCCACCAACTAATTTTAAATAACGTACTGTTAATTTTGCATTTGCATTATTTAAATAAAAATGACGTTTATTTGTCGCAGCAGTTATTGTCACTAAATGATTCATATCCGTATTTGTACCAACAATTTCTAATGTATTTGATACATCCACATGATCACTACCGGAAATTGTACAATCACTTAAACGTTGAAATATTCCGGTATTTGTTGACGATGCACAGTTCCATTGCATTGAACACATTACCCCTAATTTACTGTTACCATTGTTTACTGCACTGCATGTGCCAGTAAATGGTTCTT
>LT649674.1:0-16500 GCA_900128395.1 Stramenopiles sp. TOSAG23-2
AAAGTTACAATTATTAATTTATTCATACCTTTCTTGTTTTTTTTTATGTTAAATTTAATTTTATAAATGTTTTTATGTGATGTTTATTGTTGTGTATTTTCTTTTGGTTTCTATGTAATCCAGTTAATCTAGTTTTGGTATTTAAGTTTCTATATGTTTTTACGTACGGTATCTCTTATTAAACTGGTAATAAAGGGAAAGTTTTTCTTTTTTTTTTTTCCTTCAACTTTTTTATTAGTATTATTCCCATGCTATTCCAAGCATGCTAATTGTCTTGTATCGTTGGCCAAGCGCCAAGCTGGCAAGCAGCGGAGAACGAGCTGGATTCGTACAACCTTGAGTCTATCTGCGTTTTGAAGCAAAATTCGTGTTTTGTCACTTTCTACACTATTCAATGCTATCGTGTATTTCCTACATGTACCAGTTTTTATTCTCCGACTAGATGAAAAACAGCCATTTGGACATTTTTGCTGTACTATTTCCATGTTACCGTGTATCGCTATCAGCTGGTCTTTTTCTACAAAACTGCCATTTGGCAGTTCTACTGTTCTACTTAATACAATACGATTTTTTTCTATTTAATTTTATTTTACTACGCCCGTAAGTACAAAGTGATAGGAAACACGGGAAACCACGAACTAACTTAAAGAAACCTGAGGGAAAATGAAAAAAAGTCTGTAGGTCTAATATAAAGTTCCAGCTGCCGCACAGACGTGCAAACGGCAAAAAGGACCCTGCCTTCAAGTTCACTGCCTGGCATAATTTTATACTTAAAAGTGGAAATTAGAATACCAACAAAATCCTATAATACCAGCAAATGCACCTTTTAACCTTGTATCAATTCTTCCTCATTCTCTCTGCATCATCAATCTAAATCTAAATCATGAATCATGGCCCCGCACCATCCATTTTTCATAAAAAAAAGGTAAAGATATACTTATGTACAGTGATGTAGTTCAATTAAATGAGAAAGTATCTCTCTCTCTCGTACATATATATATTTATTTGTATATAACTCCAAGCCAATAATTTACAATTTTCTGTATGTACATACATAATCGTTTAAATTATAATAATCAATTAGAACGAAGGTGAAAAAAAAGTGAACCCCTGCATAATCATTGAAATATATATATATTAATCTAATAATAATTGAAATGCAAAATAATAAGTTAGGCTTAACTTTTGTAATTGGGCAATTAGTTGAAAATTCCATACAAGCAAAAGCAACTGGTACATCGAATGATGAGGATGGAAATGCTACTTTATTAGCTGCGGTTGCTTTAACAAACATGTATATTAATAGCAATATAAATAATATAGCATACATTGAAGCGCAGTTTGATATGATGCTTATAAATGTTATGCAAGAATTAAATTCAGAATCAACTATTGGCTATGATATTTATATAGCATCAATTGGTGCTATATTAGAAACGACAAAGAATGTAAACATGTATAAGCAATTTTATGAGAAAGTATTGTTACCGATATTGAATGAAGATGAACATTATAATGGCTTCACGCAAGTAGTCGATACAACCTTGAAATTATGCCGTAATAATACATTTTGTAATATTTTATATCCACAAATTATTGAAGAATGTATACGTTGTTTAACTATTTCGAATGAGAATAATAATGATAGTAACAACAACAACAATAATATATCGATTGAAAAAAAAGTAAATGTTTTTGAAGAAATTTCTAATTTAATAGAAATCTTAAATAGCAATGATAAAGGACAATATACTGTATTAATATCTAAATTAATTCAAACTGCAAAAGATACATTGAATGGTTCAACAAATATAGCAAAATTATCTTTGCGTGTATTAAATAAAATCCAAATCTTAAATATGAATAATAGCAGCAGCAGTGATAATAATACTAACAACTCGGATCAAGCAACAAGTGCATATGCACAGGATATCTGGGTTATTATCATGGAGTTTTACACTTCCACAAATGTTGAACGTAAAAATTTTGCTTATATCATATGGAGTGTCTTGTTTCAACTTTTACCAGATGCATGGAAAGAGGAAAAGGCGTGGGAAATGATAACATTTGGTTTAAATAGTACTGATGCACTTTTATCGAAACGGGCATATAGTTTATTACGTCGTCTTGTTGATATTGTTGCAACGAATACTAAATTAAATGAATGGTTGATGGCATCATCCGGAACAACACCAAGCAGCAATGGTAATAATTCAACCCATTCCAACAATAATGATGAAAGTAAAAAAAAGAAAAAACGGAAACGTAAAAAGAAAGGTTCTATTGATTTTGGGTCAACTCCGCTGGAAACATGGAAAATACGATTTAGTATTTTCGGTTCCATTTTTGAATGTTTAGATGGAATTCAAGGACATTTAGTGGAAGCAGTATGGCCACAATTTGCACAGTTATGTGCTATTGCGAAATATGAGGATAGCAATCAAAGCTTACCATATAATTTCATGTTATGTGATCATAGATTTATATCTATTTTGTTGAAAAAGTCATGGAGAAACACAAATCCTTCAATTAAGCATTGGACCGTCAGTGCATTTTTGAAATTTCCACCGATAAAAGGAAAACACTGGGTAGTTGATGAAGATACTATTACAATAGACATGTTGGAAGCGATCAATTCACCAAATTATTTCAGACGACATATCAAAGGTATTGAAGAAGATTTATTGAATTTTCTGTTAAAATATGTAAACATGCTGGAATCAGATGAAAAACGAAGAATATTTTTGCAAAGATATATTAAATATTCAAGTAAAATTACCAGAAATGACTTTCCATTAGCTGCACAAATGAAGTTATTTACGCATTTAATGGATGCCAACGTAATAGTACAAGGCGTTGTTGGTGAAAACGAAGTGAAATATATGCGTGATAATTTTACTAAAAAACATCTTGGCAGTGCATTATCTAGAAAAATCATAACAGAATCATCAATTAATGCAATTATATATTTTTCAACACCTGGTAGTGTGCCTATATCAGCACTGGGTAATTTTTTTGTAAATGTTCAAAGCACAATATTGCAACCAAAATCGACATTGCATAAAAAATTACAAAATTGGATTAAAGAAGATTGGAATTTATCAAAATGTAATAAGAAAAACGATGTAAATGATACTATCACTACGTCGATGAAGCAAATGAACAATTACATGATAAATGATGATAGTGATGGTAAACAAATATTCGATAATTTATACTCTAATAAATTAAACAAATATGTTTATAACATTACTAGTTATAAAAATGTGAATGATAATAAGGCTGATAATAATGTAGAAAACGAAATGGACCCACAAACGCTTGCATATATGTTGTCATTAGTGCCTGATATTGAACATAGAATTAAAATGATTGCACCTGTATTTAAAATTCTCAATAACTCGTATACTCATTCATACATACCAAAAAAAACATTGTTGGGTTTGTTTGAATTGTTTGTTGGTATTTGTAGTACTACATCGCCATTATCAGATGATAATGATGATAATAGTTGGAATTATAAATTTATATCAGATATGCTAGGTAACAATGGACGTGGTGAGCTTTTATCGTATATTGAACATGGATTCGATGTATATTTAAATATTTTATTTGCAAGTACCGACCAGAGGAATTACTCCGTTCATATTGATGATAATAATGATAATAGTGAGGAAGCTAATAATAATGATAACAACAATAGAGTGTTAATTCCAATGGTATTAGGGCAATTATTAAAAATTTGTCCATCTGATGAAAGGATTTCTACTCTTGCATTAAAATTTATTGAAAAGATTTTATCAAAGATCGAAAATCTAATTGGGGACTCTCTCATGTTTGCAATTAAAATTTTAGATGAAGTGTTACTAAATTTACTTCATCCAACATCTAATTCTAAAAATGATACGCAAGATTTTAATTACAATAGCAATGAATATATAAATAAGAAGTTCGATAAGATAGTAAGTGTCATTGGCGAGTTGAGTTACAAGAGTGATCCGACAAGTAATAAAACAATGGCCTCAAAACAATTAGAAGTAAATGTTACTTCAGAATTTCATGCATGTAAATGGAATATGCTATCAACAATATTTGCTTACATTGATAATTATAATACTATCAATACGAAAAACACTTCGTCTTTAGTAATTGAAAAAGAGACCGTATTGATCATTGTTGAAATAGCAAAAGATGCGTTTGAGGGTGCTACCACTACGTATTTTTTGCCATTGTTGGAAACGGTAGTATCGATTTTTCCACAATGGCATGATATTGTTGTATCCAATGGTGGTGGCGATGGAACAAGTGTAAATGTCGAAGATTACTTAAAAAATGTAAATCCATTATTTAAAAGTGCATGGGTAGCATTTAGTGAAGTTGATCGCAATCGGCTCTCATCGGAACTTGTTGATACCCTTTGCATGTTATTATTTCATGAAAAATTTATGCATGCTGTTGAATTGCACGAAGATTCCAGCAATTGCATTGCAAAAGATTACATTCACAAATTAACATCTCTTATTAAAGGTGGAAATGCCAACAAACGCATCATGCATGGTTTTGCAAAGCAAATATTCAAAATATTTTCCAATGAGATCAGTGGTGAAAAAGTTGCAAAATTATATATTTCAGAAATGGCAGAGTTAATATTGTATGAAGAACCGCTTGAAGAACATTTACACCAAGAAGAAAAAGATGTTTTAATTAACGATGTGCATCGTGGTAGATTAAAATATACTTTATTTCATGCTCATGTTATGTCATTTTTAGATTACATGGTAGATCAATGCGTTAAGCAGCGTGATATCCATGGAAACAATGACAAATTTAATGAAAGTTTTATATACAAATTGACCATACATTTATTAGATATGAATTTCTTAGAAGATTGGAGATTTGAAAATTATATGCCGAATAGCCCGGCACATGCAATGAAGTTGCGGGTATGGCAATGTCTATGTGTTTTAGCAAGAAGTACCGTACCAGGAAATGTAACTGTAGAATACGTAGAACGTGTTAGTAAAGTATTAGATGAAAATCATTTACCATCAATTCGATATTATGCAGAGATCTTTTTAGCGCGTTGTTTAGTATGTGATCCATTGTTAAATGTTTCCAAGTATCTTTTGTCCAGGTACAATACGTTTAATATTCGTACTCCAACATTGGTTTCTTTGCTATTTTCAACAACGTATATATTACCACATTTGATCAAACGTTCAGTTGGTGAGGAAGAAGAAGATAATAGATACAATAAGGTTCTATATGAAATAATGTTATCATTGTATCCATGGATGGGTGGTTCAAACGGACAGGCTCGCGTCATTGCACAACATATAGTGGCTACTATAGTTCATTTCAATGCTGAGAATACGAGCAAATCGGCCGTATACGAAGTGACCCAAGAGAAACATGAATTTTTAAATCATTTTTACAAATATTTAGTAACAAATACGGATGTTGCACGTATGATAAAGCGCCAAGTGAAAAACTTAACAAAAGTTGATATCTATAAAATCTGTTCTTTAAATGGGATGATGGAAGGTCAATTAAATATGTGGGGCAATATATTTCCTCCTGATATTTTACAAATTTTAAAAGATACAATAACTGTTTGTAATGAAGAAGCTATTGAGGAAGATCATTACATGTATACATGGGTTGCTGCAACAGCACGTGTTTCTCAAAAGGGAAAAAATAGAAAAGAAAGAGCGGATGAAGCGGTTAGATTAGTGAAAGAAACTATGTACAACAATAACAATAACAACAACGATGAAAATGATGAAGAGGAGAATAGAATTCGGCCATTTGAATTTCAACGTAAAATATTACCTTGGGGTGATCTTGATACTGCAGTTGAAGACATGTTACTATCAAACAATCAGAATTCACAGCAAATATCATCAAGAAAAACACGGAAAGAATTTGCACTTAGTCGTAGAAAACAAGAAATCATAGTCATAGCTAGCTTAGTAGATAAAGTGCCTAATTTAGCAGGATTGACACGAACGTGTGAAATTTTTGGTGCGAAAAAACTTGTAATTCCAAGTAAAAAATTTCAAGATGATGATTTGTTTTCAACTATAAGTGTGACAGCTGAGAAATGGTTGAATATTGAATATGTACCAGAATTAGATTTAAAAGATTATTTACTATCATGTAAAAAAGATGGATACACGTTGGTTGGTTTAGAACAGACGTCAAATTCTAAATCAATTGAAAATTATAATTTTCAACGTAAAACAGCAATTTTATTAGGGAAGGAACAAGAAGGAATTCCTCCGGAATTTATCGATATGCTTGAGGATTGTGTTGAAATACCACAATTTGGTATTGTGAGAAGCTTAAATGTACATGTTAGTGGAAGTATCTTATTATGGGAATATACACGTCAAGGCTTGGTAAATAAAAATGATTAAAAAATGTGTTTTTTTTATTAATTTACAAAATTCGTATATACGAAAGTACGTATAATTATGAGATGTGTGGATCTTGAGAGTGTATTTTTACAAAGTATGTTTTATAAGAAGGGTGAAAACATATTATATTTATTTGTATACGAAGTACGTTCGTACAATAAACATACACACACACACGCACACGCACACACAAAATTTCATTTTATTTACCGAGTAAAATATTCTAGAATACTTGGGTATATAAAATATATATTCGTACGAAGTATGATATATATCTCTCTCTCTCTCCTTCCTCTCCTTTTCAATTGAAGAAATTTTGTTTATTTCTTTTAAAATATGATACTCCAACTTTTTAATTTTTCTTCTTCTTTTTGTCTCGTTTTTTTGTAACGCTTTGTATTATTAAAAACATCCAATATATATTCAATCCATTCAATATTGTATTTGCAACCAACATGTAATATGCAATACCAACAGGATGGTTTGGATCTAAATCATTTTTTTCATGATAAAATAATAAATCTAAAATGTCCTGCCAAAAAATATATGATCTTGGTATTCCTACTACTATTCTAGCAGTAAAAAATGATATAGCAAACATATAAGTACATATTGGAAATATTATACTATCGGTTCGTTTTAATTGCAATAATATATTTCTCATATTTAAAAAGGGGGTTGAAAATTCAAAGATCAGGAAAAAAGCAGCCGTTTGATGAATAAACGGTTGTGGGTAGTTGCTTAATCCATATACTAAAAAGCACGCGATACCATGAATCAAAGTTGCTCTGTCGAAATATATCATAGAAACAATTATATCGTATAAGAAATATCCACATGCAAAATCTAATAATAATACGATATCATCAGATTTACCATATATGCTGCTCATAACCTCACCATTTTGTGGATAATAATTGCAATATACTCCAACTGGTCCAGCTATACAAGAAAATACTATTCCTAAGACATTGGCTTCCCATTTTTTCTTTTCTGTATTGGATAAATGCGTTGTTATATTTAATATTTTATCAGCAACATAACCAATAACTAAAAATATTACTGAAAATGCAATACCAAAATATAAAATTCGTTCCATTATATAAAATATATAAGATCAATATTTTTATATTTATTATATTTAACTTTTTTTCTTTCTTTTTCTCTCTCTCTTCAATTTTTCTAGGTTGGCCAATATATTATCACATATACAAATATATGCTGACTCTTCTTTTTTGCCCCCCCACCTTGGTATTGTAGTTCTTGTTCTTCTTTTTTTTTTTTAATTTTTGAAAAATATAATTTTTTGCATAATACTATTCCTATGCTAAATCCCAAAAATTATTACAAATCAACTTTTGCCCCAAAACTGGATGCATCATCGTCCATTAATAAAATATGTTGTTTAATGAAATCAGTTAGAATTTGCTTAGTTGGTTTTACACCTTTTTCACCTTTAAATTCTTCATATTCACCATCATCCTTACGACTTGCTTTGAATAAACGAAAACGTGGATATTTATCAGATTTAGCAGATGGATGTTTGGCGTCATTACTAGCTGCATCAAATTTAGCTAAAATTAAATTTCTAGTAGCTGGAAATAATTTTGCTGCTCTTCATTTGTCATCGAACCTTGGAATTTATTGATTTCCCCGGTACTTATTAAAATATTCATACCAGGTATAGTATCAATAGAAGCTTCTTTTGCAACGTCTTCATTGAGCGTATATGCATATGGTATCTCTTCGTAGGTAGCTGCCTTAACAAATGCTTTGAATTCATCTGTATCTTTTGATGTAAAGGCACCAATGAACACTGAATCCTTAAAGCTCAAATATTTAGCAAATTCATCCTTTGTTTCAACATGTTTTGGTCTTCAAATTTTGTTTTTTTGTTATCGTTATTAGGAAATTTGTTTTTATAAATATACGTATGTATATAAATATATCGTTTTTTGTTCTATATTAATCTTCTCTTGTTCTTTTGTTTATGGTACTAAAACTGTTTTTCATATGTTTGTTTGTCTAATTACAACTGTAATATTTAAAAGAAAAATGTGTACGTTTGTTGTGTTTTTGAAAATGTGAAAATGTCAAAAAAAATCTTTTCACTCTCTGTGCTGATTGCTGATTGGTCGAATTTGCAAAATTGTTCCTATCAAATATAATACAGTTATAAATATACTTAGAGTGTGAATCGTTTTTGGCCTTCGGTTATTATAACACACGCGAGGTATAATAATAAGATATCAAACAAATCATTTGCACATTTGAAATCATACGCATACCAAGTAGAGCTACGTGCCTATTAATACCACCAGCCTGGCCAAATCCAGGCAATCCACAATCAACCAGGGAGAATCAACCGCACAAACAACCTAATAAAAAAAAAAAAGAAGATACACTTTTTATAGTTATAGATACACTTTTTATAGTTAGTGGAGAGAGTAAAAGTAAATCATACACATAATAATAATAAGATACACTTTTTATTATAATAATTATACTTTAATTCCATTAATTCGAATTTAAACTTTGTATTAACATTATAAACAAAAACGGAAGACACGACGAGGTACATTCATATCAAACAAATCATAGCATTCAACCTTACATATTGCATATATACCATGGCATCGATAACTACTGCAAAAATCACGGAGCGAAGGACATTTTATCCTGAGTTTAAACCATATTTCACTGGATTTTTAAATGTTGGAAGACCTGAATTAAATCATCAAATTTATTATGAAAAATCTGGTAATCCAGACGGAATCCCCGTGCTTGTATCGCATGGTGGACCAGGTGGTGGTGTGCAAGATTATTACAGGCAATATTTTGACAAGAATATTTGGCATATAATTATGTTTGATCAAAGAGGAGCTGGAAAAAGTACTCCATGGGCTTCGTTGGAAGATAATACAACATGGCATACAGTTTCTGATATGGAAGAAATACGAAAAAAATTAGGTATTGAAAAATGGGCATTATTTGGTGGTTCCTGGGGTGCATGTATTTCACTTGCATATGCACAAACGCACCCAACACGATGCTTAGGGTTAATACTTAGAGGTATATTTACATTACGTCGTACAGAATTGGAATGGTTTTATCAAAAAGGATCTGGTGGAAATGAAAATATTTTTCCAGATCAAATGGAATTACTAGCTGCAGAAATACCATTAGCAGAACAAGGCGACATGATGGGTGCATATTATCGACGATTGACAGGAAAAGATGAAAAAGAGAAATTAAAATGTGCACATGCTTGGTCTAAATATGAAATGGCAACTTCTAAACTTTTTGTATCTCAAGATTATATCAAACGAGCAGAAGATAGTAAATTTGCTATTGCATTTGCAAGGATTGAAACCCATTACTTTGTTCATGGTGGATGGTTTAAATATGATGGACAATTAATTAATGAAGCTGATATTTTGGAAAAGAATAATATTCCTGGGATTGTAGTGCAAGGAAGGTACGATTGTGTATGTCCAATGAAATCTGCATACGAATTACAAAAAAAATGGCAAAAAAGTCAACTTGTTGTTGTACCAGATGCTGGACATTCATGCAAAGAACCTGGAATTATTTCAGAATTATGTAATGCAACAGATAAAATGGCAATGATAATATTGGAAGATTTAAAAATGAGTTAAAAAAGAGAAGAGAGAGAGATAAAAATATCGTGTATGAAGAACTTCGTATTATCATATATCATAATATCAATGAAGAATGATATTCGTACCAGCATTACATGATGTGATATTTTTTTCTACAAAATAAATAATACCGGGGACACAGCGAAAATGCACGCACACACCACACCTTTTTGGTATCACAAAACCCTTTTGTAATGTAAAGAATAAAATGGTTTTTTATAAAATTAAAGTAATTTTAAGTGTGATATTTTTTATAAAGTTTTTACAACACCAGACATGTTTTCATTTTACCATCCCCACCACCACATAATGATTCAGTAGCATTTCGATCACCATATATTAAATTGTGATAATCATATACAGTTTCAACATTGATATTTTCTAAATACAATTTAAACCATGCAGCTGTATACCTTGCAACGATAATACTTTTCGGACAATTTTTCGTAAAACATAATGGTTCTATATGAGTAGAACCTTTTTTATTAACAAAACCACGATGTTTTTCATTATCACCATTGTCATAAATTGTTTTGACCATTTTTGGTGAAGCTAAGAAATCATATGTACCTGTAAAACCAATAAATGAAATTTGTGGCGTAGGCAATTCATGTGAATATGGATGATGAAGAACAACCGTTTTTATATTATAATTTGTTGCATTTAAAAAAGATGAACCAAATAATGCAGCTTGGCCTCCCATAGAATGCCCTGCAATCCCATAACCTAAAGTATGGTTGATTTTTTTATACACAGTTGTTCCATTTATTATGTTGCTACTGTTTTTTTTTGCTTCGTCATCCTTACCATACTTACTGGTCCAATCAATAACTTTAAATTGTTCTAAATAAAAGTTACCAAAACAAGGAGGATCTAAATGTAATGATTTACAATTATCTGCACAGCCAGCATTACAGCTTCGCATAAAAGCTACAATAAATCCATATGTCGCCAATTTCGTCAGTAATGGAGTATAAGCTTCATAATCGTAGTTTCCTCCACCAAGATATCCATGATTGTATATAATCAATGGAAATTTTCGATTATTCTTCGTATCTAAGCTTATTAATGGATAATAAAAATCAACGTTTTTATTTGTTTTATCCATTGTATCAATTACAAAAATACTATGTTTTGTTTCATATGGACCAGTATCTGGAAGATTCATAGTCATTGCACGCTGGGATGGAAAGAATATGAAACAGATACATATTGATAATAAACGATTTTGCATGATGAATGAATGAATATGAATAACGATGATATATTTCTTGATTTTCTTTCTTTCTTTCTTTCTGTCTTGTACTCTCTATATATATGAATATATATATCTATTACTTCAAAGCCACAATTATAATAAAGGCTATGCTGCAAAAAATAAAGGCGACTTGAATTTTTCCCATCAGCGAACAAACCAAGGTACAGGTAGCTAGCTAGCATGGAAATAGCATCTACTAAAAACACAATTTTGTCCTTCTCCAGAATTTCTTCTTTTTTATTTTTGGAGTGTCGTATAAGCCACAAAAAAAAAGATACAGTATATAATAGAGTGTAGTATATATTATATAGATGGATAGAGATGCTATACATAGATATAATAATACATTCTATTATATATGTTATATATGCTCACACACAAATTATAGTTGAATTGTAAAACGAAAAAATAATTAAATATATATATATTATTAAAAAAAAAAAACAGCAATGAAACTTTTATCATTCAACTTTAATATAATCTATGTAATCACTTGTATTACGATTGTAGCATTTGCAACTGATATTAAAGATGAAGACCTTGGTTTTGAATTATTAATGTCAGGTATTGGTGGTGGAGAAATTATACGTGAAGAAATAAAGGTAGAAGGAAATATTCCAATATGGCTCGATGGGACATTAATACAAAATGGTGGCGGGAGATTTGAATGGCCAAATAAACTACGTCGTAATTTAACAAATGCAGGAGATGGATATGCAAAACTTGATGTATTTCAATTTTCAAATGGTAAAATAAAATATACTTCGAAATATGCACGTACAGAATGGTATAATAAGAGTGTAAAAATAAATGATATTGCACCTTCACTTTCATTTGGTGTTCCGCAACCACCACGCAAATCGGACAAACTGGGTTTACCAAATGTTCTTGCGCCAAATGATAATCTTGCTGTAAATATCATTACAATACAAGATAGAATATTAATGGTATCCGATCAACCTGGAAGTATTCAATTTGATCAAAATACATTAGAATTTGGAAAACATAAATCCAGCATGCCCGGACCTGCCGATGCATTTAAAGACATTCCAAGTATACCACTTGGTATGATGGGTTCATTTGGATCTGCTCATCCATTGTGGACTGGAAGTTCCTTAGATTCAAGCGGTGATGCATATGGTTTATTAAATGTACAACGTTTATCGACGATAGATCATCGACAAGAAGAAATAAGATTGTTTAAAATTTCTGCAAAAGAACAACAAGGAAATAGTAGTAGTAAAAACAATCCATGGCTTACCAGACGTGCAATCGCAACTATTAAAATGGAAAAAGGACAATTTGCGCCATATATGCACTCTTTCTTTTTAGTAGGTGAACCATCTCCGACACATGCTGTCTTAGTTCAACATTCAATGAATATTGCTATGGCAACATTAATAGCAGGACTTGGTCTAAAACCTATATCTGCTGGTTTTGATATAGATCTTTCACGTCCAATGATCTTTCATATTGTCAATCTTACAGATGGTAATGTTGAAAAACAAATTTCAGTCAATATGAAAGATTTTACATCTGCTGCAACAAATAATAGTATGATCGTTAGCCATACGGTAAATGGATATTATAAAAAAGATGACAAAAATGATAATAAATTGTTACTTGTATTAGATGTTATTGGATATGATTTTTTATTTTTTGAACGTTTTTCATCAGATCAAATTAATAATAAAACTGCACGTGATTTTGGAAAATATTCAAAAAAAAGAGCTAAAACCTTTCGTTTTATATTGGATGTCAATGCTGGGAAAGCGGTGGATGTAATTGAATTGTTTCCAAAAAGTGATTGGGAATTTCCAATTATTAATGAAGATTTTAAAGGGAAAAAATATTGTTATGTGTTCGGTTATGAATTTCGACATGATGGAAATAATACTATTGGTACAATAACAAGACGTAATAATGATAATGAGGAAGGTGCAACGGGCATGGCGAAAATGGCAATGATTAAATATAATGTTTGTGGTGATTTGAATCCAGTTACTGGAAAAAGAGATGGTCAAGTATTTACAAGACCATATCATTATTTCAGTGAACCATGGTTTGTTCCACGTCCTAATAGTACAAAAGAAGATGATGGTGCCGTTTTGGTATTAGCATTGGATGGTAAGGTTGGAAATGGAATATTATATGTATTAGATGCAGAAAATTTAAATGTTCTTGCAACGTTGCGTCTTCCTGGATTGGTAAATTTAAAGACTCATGGTCGTTGGATATGGAATTAGTGTGATATGATATATGTATGATACGTATGTAGTATGCGATGGACCCCAATAAATAAAATAAAAAAATATTTTATTCGGTACGACGTACGTACGTATATCATAAGATTAATATCATGGTAATATAATATATGTACACACACATGCGTATCATTTTTTTCACAACCTTGTTATCGCCATACCACCTTCTACTTTTGAATGAAATGCCGATAAATTCTCCATATTTTGTATCTCATTGTTACTTAAATATTTAGTAGCGCCTTTTTCCATTCCTACTTTCTTCCATGTTCGTCGTGTGATAAAATTTGCACATTCACATCTATATGGAAATGGTTTTTGAAATATTAAATTTGACATCATTATTCGTTTATTTTCTTCGTCTTCGTTCTTATTATAATAACTGTTGTTGTTCTTATCTGCAGCAACTGTAGATAATGGTGGGCATGGTAAACATTCATCCCAAAAGCTAGCTGATGTTTCACCTTTATGAAGTTTGGCCGTTTTTGGATCAGTATCTTCCTCTGAACCAATTACTAGTTTCATTTGGTCAACATTTTCTAACCTTAACAATAAATTTGTTTGTTTTGCTTCACCTAAAACTATATATCTTCGTTGCTTCTCGTCATAATTATGTGCAGGAAATATGACAGTATTGTCTTGCAAGGATTTGATCTTTTGTAAACTATCAAACATTTTTTGTACATTGCCAGTGCCATTATCCACTCTACCACAACTATCAATAAATAACGTATCACCAGTTAATAAAGCATATCCTTTATCATTACCAAACATAAAACACATTGATCCAGGTGTATGCCCAGGGGTATTTAATGATAATAATGAAACACTACCTTCACCAAGTGGACGAATCATTTCTTGATCCGCAACTTTAACAATTTTCGTCGCATAATCATTCCCAATCTTACTGCCTTGAAAATTTCCTTTTACAGCTCTTTCATAGTCGTTTTCGCCAATCCATGTTGTTCCACCTTTTGATAATATATCTTTCAATCCAGGTATTCTTAAATTCCCTGCATGGTCTAAATGAAAATGTGTATAAATCGATCCAATTAAATTAACACCAATCACATCCTTTGCATGTTTATAAATACCATCTACATCCCAGCATGCATCAACAGCAACACCAATATTTTTTGTCCTATCTACAAGTATATAAATAAAATTTTTCATTTGTATCGCAGAGACGAACATAGGCCTCGCTTTTGCTTCTTCCATTGTTTTCACAGTTGCATATTCAATTCCAGATAATAATTGATAAAGCTCGATACCGTTTTCCCATGCGGCAATTTTCACCATTGTATGTATGTGTGTGTAAATAAATAAATTAAAATTTTTGTCCTGTCCCTCTTTATTTCATGAATAGATGGATATATATTAAGTAAGATTAAAAAAGATTATATAAAATATTGAATATAGTCGTCTATAATATATATATATATATTGAATACGCCTATATGCGTGTGTGTATGGATATCTTTTTTTTGTTGATTTTTGATCTTTGCACCTTTTGATATTGATTTTGACATCATGGGATAAGACTGACCTTATTATATTATATACAAGGCACATACCATTAATTTTTTAAAATAACATTTTATATGTAATATTGTAATATTTACATTTTACTACTACTTCTCTCCCGTCTTCTCAAGATCATCTGATCCAAACCATCACGACGTTCATCAAACATTCTGTATACACCATTATTTGGCATGAATGGAGTATAAATTTTTCCAGTAGGACCATCGATTGCAAAATTGGCTAATTTCTTAGCGCATGGATAAGTAGCTTCTGGATCTTGTAAATTGGGCATGTCTCTTCCCCAGATGGGCGTATTTGTTGGTCCAGGAAAGATCATATTTATCAATATGTCTGTATCTGCAACTTCATGTGCAGCTGCTCGAGTCACTGCCCACATTCCAGCCTTGGCAGCAGCATAGCCGCCATTTCTTCTTCCACCACCTTCAGCACCGCGACTTACTGTATTGATAATTCTGCCAAATTTTTGACGTCTCATGATTGGTATTGCAGCCTTCATACCATTTACACAAGCAAATAAATGAATTGCAATGTGTTGTTCAAATTGACCTGTTTCCGAATCTTCTATTCGTGTATTATACGAAACACCAGCATTATTGAATAATACATCCAATCGATTTCCCATAATCCTATATGCATTTTCCACCATGTCTTGAACATCTTTAGCTTTCGATACATCACATTTAATTGTAAACAATTTAGGAGAATCCAGTTCCATCATTAATGAATTTAAACTATTTTTATTGATATCAGCAGCAGTTACAGTATAACCGTCATTAATGAAACCTTTCGTCCATGCACGTCCAATACCAGAACCTGCGCCTGTTATTAATATTGTTTTTACAGTTGGGTTTAATATTGCTGCATCATTATAAAGATTACTTGGTTTTTTGTAAAAGTATCCACCATCCAAAGATAAAGAGCGTAAAACGGATGTTAACGCAATTGGTTGATCAACATGTATGTGATGACCTGCTTCAGCAATTGGTATGAATGGTGTACCACCAGGTTGAAGCACACTTTTTAACCATTTTAACATTTTTGTCTCTGTTGGCGCTGATGCCATCTCATTACTTTTTTCTGCATGTGATGACATATCAAATCTTCCTTGCCATAACGAACTTTTTTCTCCATATACTACGGCTATTTTAACTCCCCTACGAACTGCTTTTATCACATCACGGTACGTATATATTTTGCCTAATGTTGAGCGATTAGGATCAAACCGCCATACATAACCATCTTGTACTTTACGTATAGCATGTTTAGCATAATAATCTTTTATATATAAATTTGTTTTTGGATCGAAAGCTAAAGATGTTCAAGACATGGTGGAAAATGCATATAGGATTATGGGA
>LT649675.1:0-16494 GCA_900128395.1 Stramenopiles sp. TOSAG23-2
CCGACAACGCCAACTGCCCGGGAGAAAGGCGAAGAGTTGGAGGAAGACGTGGAGGAGAAAGCGGCGGAGGCGTTGACGTTAGATTTTGAGGGGAAACGTCGTCGCCATCGTTCGAGCAAAAAGATGACCGCGAAGAAGGAGAAGGAGGAGGAAGAATTAGCGGGGGAAGAGGCGAACGAGGAGATGAAGAAGGAAGAGACACCTTTGGAAGCGCCCTCTTCTTCACGATCGTCGTCGTCAGAAAAGAAGACCAAACGAAGTGCTGTTCAGCGCGAGGAGAAAAAGGAAGAAGTGCCGGAAGAGGAAGTTAAAGAAGACGCGTCCATCTCTTTGTCTTCTTCTTCTTCTTCTTCTTCTAAACACCACCATCATCGCGCTTCGAAAAAGAGGACGGATTCTGCCGAGGAGAGGGTTGCCATCGCTCCCGCCGAAAACGACAAAGAAGAAGAACGAGTGAAGGAGAAGGGAGAAGTCGCGGTGCCGCCAAATCCGCCGGCGACTACAAAGAAGCACTCCTCCTCCAAGTCGTCCAAAAAGCATACAAAAGAAGAACTCACGGGCGCGACGACGATGGTGGAACACGAGACGAAAGACGACGAAGCAACGAAAGAAGTATCTGCAGAGGAACCGAAGGCGATGATGCCGACAAAAACAAAGTCCGAGGTAACGGTCGATGCTGACACAGGCGTGACGACGGTTGAGGAAATCGAAGAAATTGACGACGACGACGAAGACGACGACGACGATAACGATAATGATGATAAGAGTGGTCGCTCGGTCGAGGATATCCAAGTCGAACTTGAGAATGAACTCGACGAAGAAGCGAAGAAATATAAGCCAGACGAGAAACAAGTTGAAGAAATCAAAGCGGCTCGGGCAAAGGCCAAAGCGTTTCTCTCGGAATCTGGAAAGTTTTTAAACTCTGTCGGCGTCGATCCAAAAGATGGCGACGATGCGACACGTGGAGAAAAGGACGCGTTTTTGGGCGAAAAAGAAGAAAGATCGAAAAAGAAGAAAATTAAAGACATGAACGCATATTTGGACAACATTTTAAGCGACGACTACGACGGAGGGAAAGACATCGATCCTGAAATGACGCCGGAACAAGACAAGGCTGTCAAAGCTGAAATTGCTTACGCGATGGATGAGACCAAACCGGCAATGACGGATGCTCAAAAAGATTTGATGGCGAGTTACCAGCTGATGATGCACGTCGGCAACGCCAATTGAGAAAATCGTACTCGTAAAGGCGCGTTGTATAACTACGTATACTATATTTATCTATTTATTTTCTAAATTCTATAACCATTCCTACACTACTTGTGTGTATCAATCGAACGCCGCGTCCTCTTTTGCTCTCTCTTCATCAACCAACTTCTGTTTCTTCTGTTTCCTCGTCTCATCGTCTTCTTCCTCGTCTTCTCCACCTAAATTTTCCTTGCTCGCTTGCTTCTTCAAAGCGGCGCTGAGCGTTTTCGCGTTCTTCTTCTGAAACGCCTTCATCGCCTGATCTGCCTTCTTCGCCTCCGTGTCTTTCGGCTCCTCGCCTTGCTCTTTGGCCATGTTCTCAATGATACTTAAATTCTTCAACAAATCCGGTTCGTTTCGTAAACACTTCGTCACGATGTACTCCTCCAGCTCATTACATCCCATCTCCCTCGCCGCTTTCAAAAACGCCGACAACGCCAACTGCCCGGGAGGAAACAAAAACATCGCATCCGTCAACAGTTGCTTCTTCAAATCCTCCTGGGATTTGTTATAACACTCCCTAATCTTTTCTACGACTAACTCTTTACTATTACTGCTAGCATCACCCCCACCACCTTCATTGTTGTTACTACTGCTCACGCTATGTATCGCATCTGCGCGAAACCCGCGCAGCGGCCGAAACGCGCCAAACGAAATCAACTGAAAATCTACCCCTTGCAAAACTGCCAACTCTGCGTTCAGCACTTTGTTGTAATCGATGTCTTTCACCACCTTGCACAACTGCTCCGCGCTCACGTACGACTCTTCCACTTTACACGCCACGTACACCGAAGCCACCATGACTATTTTCAAATTCGTCAGCATTATCGGATTTGCTAAACAATATCTCTTGAACAAAGTCGTCGCAGAAACCGTCACTTTAACCGGTAAATTAAACGCCGAGCACAGAGACTCTATCTTCGCCTCCAATCGTTTCCGGTAGATTTCTTCGTCTTTCGCGCTCGGAAACGAGAATTCCTTTTCCAATAACGTTTCCTCCTCCCCTTCCTTCTCTTCCTTTTCCTCGGGATTTCTTCCGCGAAGCAGCGCGATCAGCGTTTTCTTTCTCTGCTCTCGCCGTCGTCTCGCCAAGTGTTCCGGACTGGAAAACATCCACGACTTTTTCTGCGTGGACGTTTGGAAGTTCATCTCGTTTTTTCTTCGCGCAAATGCTTTTCTTCTTCTCCTTCTTCTGCTTCTGCTTTTTGTGGTATGGTACTTTTCTTCTTCTGCTTCTTCTTCTTCTTCTTCCGTTTTTTTTTTGACTCAAAAATTTAGGGACTCAAAAAATCGAAAAGAAGAAGAAGAAGACAAAAGAGGACACTTTCAAAAAAAAAGACAACCAAAAACACAAAAGAAGAAGAAGAAGAAAACCGTTGAAGAAGAAGAAAAGTTGAAAGATTGTGTCTTGGAGTGAGTGACACGCGACGACGCCCTATACCTTTTAGAGGACGACGACGACGACTTTGACGACCAAAACGACCAAAACGGTGGTAAATACCACCACCACCACCCACCATGGCGACGTCGTCGTTTTGGTCGTCCGTCGCGAGACGACGAAGCGCGGCGTCTCTTCTGGTGTCGAGGATTCTGCGGCGCGGGAGAGAGGCGACTTTGACGACCACGACCACGACCACTCGTAATGAAATCGTCGGAAGTGGACCGCGGTGGCGTCGACACCGCGCGTACCGCGCTGCCCCGAACGATGTCGCGGGGAGCAGATCGAGAAGAGTTCCACGCGATGGCTGGAGAGATGGCGAGAGGCGCGGTGCGATGTTCAATCATCCGTCTTCTTTTCTCAAAAGAGCAGTCGCGTCGTCGCCATCGACCCAAACCGAACAGAACGAACCGACGCCGATGAGAGATTTGAGAGACGAATTTATGAACGCAAACTCGGTGGCGTACTTAGAAGAGATTGAGAGAAGATTTAAAGAGGATGGAGATAAAGGGATGGATCAATCGTGGTCGAACTTATTGAAAAACTTAGATAATGGGATGACTGGGAAAGAGTTGTCGTCGATGTGGGAAGACGCGAAGAACGGGAACGCGCCGGTGGCGAGAGAGAGGAGGGCCGCGTTAAATGGTTCGCCAGTTCCGTCGGAGGGAATTCAAGAATCCATGCGTTTACTTTTGCTGGTTCGTGCGTATCAAATGTCTGGGCACGAAATGGCTACGGTCGACCCGTTAGGGATGGAAAAGAAGAACATAAACGTGGCATTGGATCCAGAGTTGTACGGTTTTACAGAGAAAGATTTAGATCGGGAGTTTTTCTTGGGAACTTGGCGCATGAAAGGTTTCTTGGCGGAAGACCAACCGTATTGGACGTTGAGAGATATTTTGTCTCGATTAAAAGAGACTTATTGCGGCAACATTGGGTACGAGTACATGCACATTATGGATCGCGAGAAGTGTAACTGGTTGCGAGAACAGATTGAGACGCCCACTCAAAAAGGATACAACACGGAACGAAAGAAGATTTTATTTGAAAGATTAGCGCGCGCGGAATTGTTTGAGACGTTTTTATCGAACAAATATACCGCGGCAAAACGGTTCGGCTTGGAAGGGTGCGAAACGTTGATTCCCGGGTTTGAAGAAGCTGTCGATCGAGCGGCGGATTTGGGGGTGAAAAACATCAACATTGGCATGCCGCACAGAGGCCGTTTGAACGTTTTAGCGAACGTCATCAGGAAACCTTTACAAACTATCTTTAACGAGTTTAAGGGAGGGCCGAAACCAACTGGCGAGTTAGGTTTGAGCGGATCACAATATACCGGTTCTGGGGACGTGAAATATCACTTGGGTACATCCATGGTCTCCAGAAGAGGCACGAACCAAGATAAAAAAGTTCAACTGTCGTTGCTCGCGAACCCGTCGCACTTGGAAGCCGTGAATACGGTAGTTATCGGGAAATGCGCGGCGAGACAGTTTTATTATAAAGACATAGAGAAAGATACAGTCATTCCGGTGCTTTTACACGGTGATGGCGCGTTTTCCGGTCAAGGTATCGTTTACGAGACACTGGATATGTCTCAACTTCCGGAATATCACGTTGGAGGTACCTTACACATTGTCGTGAACAACCAAGTCGCCTTTACGACTGATCCAAAACACTCGAGATCGTCTATGTATTGTACGGACGTAGCCAAGTGCATCGAAGCGCCAGTCTTCCACGTCAACGGTGACGATGTTGAAGCCGTCGCGTGGGCTATGCAACTCGCCTTGGAGTGGCGTCAAAAGTTCAAAGCTGATGCGGTAGTTGATATCGTGTGCTATAGAAAGTTTGGTCATAACGAAATCGACGAGCCGATGTTCACTCAGCCTTTGATGTATAAAGTGATTAAAAAGCACGTCTCGGCGCATCAACAATACGCAGGAAAGTTAATCAAGGAAGGGATCCTAACAGCGGATGAGGTGAAAGCAAAACAAGCGGAGATCTTGAAAGAGTTGGATACAGAGTTTGAACTATCTAAAAACTACGTTCCAAAGTTTCGTGATTGGGTGTCATCGCATTGGTCAGGCTTTAAATCGCCCGATCAATTCGCGTCCATTCGCAACACCGGCGTCGATCCGAAAATCTTGAAAGAAGTTGGCGCGAAAATTACCGAAATTCCAGAAACGTTTGCGCCGCACAAAATCGTCAAGCGCGTGTACGATGCCAGGAGGAAAATGTTTGAAACCGGGGAGAATATCGATTGGGCTGCGGCGGAAATGCTCGCGTTTGGTACTCTGCTCAACGAAGGCAACCACGTGCGCTTATCCGGCCAAGATGTCGAAAGAGGTACGTTTTCGCACCGACACGCGGTCATTAAAGACCAAAATACCGGCGAGCGGTTTATGCCTTTGCGTAACTTATACAGCGACAAAATGGACGAAAAAGGCACGAAATATTTTACCATATGTAACTCGTCCTTGTCGGAATTCGGCGTCCTTGGTTTTGAGCTCGGATATTCTTTGGACAATCCAAACTCTCTGGTCATTTGGGAAGCACAGTTTGGCGATTTCGCCAACTCCGCGCAAGTCATTATCGATCAGTTCATCTCTTCTGGGGAATCGAAATGGCTGCGACAAACTGGTTTAACGTTGCTTCTTCCACACGGCTACGACGGTCAAGGTCCGGAACACTCTTCCGCTCGATTGGAACGATTCTTACAAATGTCCGACGAAGATCCTCGCATCGTTCCGGACATGTCCCAATCCAAACGTTTAGCCATTCAAGGCACAAACTGGCAAATCTGTAACGTCACCACCCCGGCCAACTATTTCCATCTCCTCCGTCGCCAAATCCACCGTGATTACCGCAAGCCTTTGATTCTCATGTCACCGAAGAACTTGTTGCGTCATCCCAAATGCGTCTCGCCTTTGACAGAATTCGACGACTTTGATTCCCTCACTGACGCCCAAGGGACACGATTTAAACGTTTGATCATGGACAAAACAGCTAAAGTCCGCGGTTTAACCAACATTCCAGTCGAAGACCATGTAAAACGTCTCGTCTTTTGCTCGGGTAAAGTTTACTACGAATTAGACGCCGAACGGGAAGCGTTGAAAGCGGAAGACACCATTAAAATTTGCCGTATCGAACAGTTAGCCCCGTTTCCATGGGATTTAGTTGAGCGCGAATTAAAACGCTATCCAAAAGCTGAAGTTGTCTGGTGTCAGGAGGAACCATTAAATATGGGCGCGTACACCCACGTCGACCAACGCATACGCACTCTGTTCAAGCACCTCGGCAAAGAAGGCGAGTTGAAATACGCCGGGCGAAACCAAGCTGCCAGTCCTTCCACCGGGTATGGGTCCGTCCACGCGCAAGAGCAAATTAAATTAATCAAAGACGCACTGGTTTTATAACGCGAAACTGTCTTTCAGTATTGCTCACAGACACACACACACACACACACACACAAAAGAGAGAGAGAAAGAGAAAGAGAGAGAGAGAGAGAGTTGAAAAAAGGTCAACACGACACCTTTTTGTTGTTTGTACGACTTTTTGAAATGTTTGCAAGTTGGTTAAAATATTTACGTTTCCCCCGTAAGAAGAGAAAACAGAGCCTCCTCCTCGTTCGTTCGTGTTGAAACTCCTCGTCGTCGTCGTCTCCAAATATTATTATTGCACCAAAGCTTTGCCTCCCAAAAATAATAATTACAAAAAAACTAACTGGTCCTTCTCGACCTCCTTTTACTAAAGACGTCACCCCCCAAAAAAGAAAACACTTTGACGTAAGCAGTAGTATTGGATATTGGATAACCCGCAAGGGAAGAGAATCGTCAAAAAAACTCGCGTCTCGCTTCCAGCGTAAAAAGTGTCGTCTCTCCCGTAGCACCACGCGCCGCGCTTGCACAACAAGGTAGTAGTATGAGCGCTCCTCTCGTCGCGCGAGCGATGAAACCGTCCGCGTGTTCGTGTTCTCGACGTTCCGCGACGAACGCTTTGGTGCGGAAGCAATCGAATCCGTCGACGACGACGACGACGACGATGGTCTCCAGACACCAAAGAAAGAAGATTATTTCCGTGCGCACGAACGCGGTTTTGCTCCCGATGATGACGCCCGTAGCGATTGGTTCGATAGACACCGATAGAATCGCGAATGCGTACGAGTCGTCTTCCTCGCTTAATCGAACGCATCAAATAGAGGTGCAAAGAGTGTTTGAAGTCGCAGACGCCGCAGAGATGACGATGGAACAAGCGCCGGCGATGGAAGCGCCGGCCCCGGCGATGGAAGCGCCAGCAATGGAAATGGGAATGGAAGCGCAAGACGTGCCGGCGGTGGAAACCGCGGAACCAGAGATGACGGTGGAACAAGCGCCGACGGTGGAAGCCGCGAAACCAGCGAAGGGGAAGAGACCCGCCTTGCAAAAAGGAGGGTGGCTTGGACCAATCACGGACGGCTTAGAATGGACTTTAGAATGCATCGATGGCCTTTTAGCACCCATCACGGGGACGAATTCATACGGCTATTCTATTCTCGTGTTAACTTTATTGGTGAAATTTGTCACGTTTCCGTTAACGAAGAAACAGATTGAAGGTTCGGTGAACATGCAAGCGTTACAACCAAAAGTGAAAGAGTTACAAGCGATGTACGCAAACGACCCGGAGAAGTTACAGATGGAAACGGCGAGACTATATAAGGAGGCGAACTTTAACCCGTTGGCGGGATGTTTGCCGACCTTCGCGACGTTGCCGGTGTTTATTGGTCTGTATCGAGCGCTATCCAATGCCTCGGTGGAGGGGTTGTTGAAAGATGGGTTTTATTGGATCCCAAGTTTAGGTGGACCGGCAACGATTGAAATGCGAAACGACGGCAATGGATTTTCGTGGTTGTTCCCTCTCGTGGACGGCGCGCCGCCGATTGGTTGGCACGACGCATTGTCTTACATGGTCTTGCCGGTTTTGTTGGTCATTTCTCAAACGATATCTCAAAAGATCATGCAACCTGACTCGGCGAAATCGACGGATCCATCGCAGCAACAATCGCAAGCTATTTTGAAATTTTTGCCGTTTATGATTGGCTACTTCTCCTTGAATGTGCCGGCTGGGTTGACGCTGTATTGGTTCTTTAACAACATCATCACGACCACGCAGACGGTGTATTTGCGAAAGACTACGAAACCACTCGTCAACGTTGGTGGTAATGGTACGGCTGGTAATGGTGGTGCGGCGTCCTCGCAACCTGTGCGAGTGGATTACGTTCCGAAAAGAGAGAGAAGATCGGGCGCAACCATACCAAAAGTAGCGGCTCCGAAAGTTGACGTCTCCAACGCTATTTCTGCGGAGTTTACCGATTTTGACGACGGGCCCGCAAAAGTTAAGAGTGCGTTAGAGAGCGAGTTCGGGGATTTTGAAGATGGACCGGCGAAAGTTCAAGAAGATGATGGGGGTGATAGCCGAGGCAGTCGAAAAGGCAGTCGAAGAGGCAACCGAAAGAAGAAACGCAGGGGGTCCCGATAATTCTTTTCCATCAATATAGTTTCTCTCTTTATGAAAAAAGTGCGCTAGAGTTCAGAATTAGATCGCGTGGCAGTATCGCAATCGCGTCTATATACTGGTACCAAACAAATTTTATCCTTTGTAAAAATGAAAAATACAAATAGAGTTTTCATGGCTTCCATTTTTTCTCCTTCTTTCTAGCTGTTGTCGTTGATGTTAATGTTAATGATGTCGACTTCTTTTGCATACCTGGCGGCATGGTTTTGGTACCATCATCATTGTCCTCTTCATCTTCGTTGTTGTCGTCCTCCTGGCTGTTGTTATTCGTATCGTCGCGAACATGGGCTCGATGTGGGAACTTGAATGTTTCTATTTCTTTCTTGGAATAGTTACTTTTATCAAAATTTGTCACGGCTTTGTCGCCTCGATATTTCAAGCTCGCCAAATCATACCCTCGCGCGGCTTCAACTTCGGTTTGATACGTTCCGAGATACACGTACTTGGACCCTTTCACGCGACCAAGCCGCGATTCCCACAAAGGTTTCGTCGTCGTCTTGTTGTTTTTGTCGGTTGTGCTTTTAACATGTTTTGTCACGCCGCGATATTTCGAGACGCCTCGAGTAAATCCGCTGGATTCTCGTCGCAACGCTGCAATGTAACTGGCAAAATCATAGGATTTCATGTTTTCGATATCTTTCGCGTACGTTTTGTAGTCGAAATTCAAGTTGGCTTTCCTCCCCCAGAGCTTGATCGCAGCCTTGTCGTAACTTTTGGCAGCCTCGATCTCTGTCGAATACCCACCCAAATAAACCTGCCTTCCTCTCGTTCTGCCACCAGGCTTTGGCATCACCCGTGCCGAAGAAGAGTCCCACAAATGTGCTTCATATTTTCCCGTTAATCTATGTTTTGTTACACCTCGCATTTGAGAACTCCTTGATGGATTCTGAGGTTTCGCGGTTCGATTAGATTTTGGTACAGCATGCAAAGACCGCCTTTTTTTTACCTCTTTCATGGCAACTACAGGTTCTGTCTTCGGTGGAGTTGGTGGCACTAATAACGATGCATCGTTTTTCGATGGAAATTCCGTTTGCTCCGGAATGTTTACAGATACTGTCCCGTCATCGCTCGAGAAAAAATTTCTGCTCGGAATCAACTTGTTGTCATCATCGTCGTCGTCGTCGTCGTCAAAGTTGAGATTAGTTCTACGTTTCGGATTCGCGTGCACATCAGACATGCACAATCCCCACACGTCCATGTCTTTATCTCTCGTCATAAACCTCAATATCCCTTCTTGCTTTTCGTCGTGCATTAACATGTAGTCTAAATCTTGCTCCTCGCCAGGAGACAAAGGCCGATGTTGCTCCTCGTGGTTCATGATCAGCTCGATGCAAGTTTTCAAACGCTTTTTCTTTCGTTTTTCCGGCTCCTCTGAACATGGTGAAAAAGGCGAGTTCACATCTCCATCTCTTCCACGACACGTGTCCTCTTCATCTTCGTCGCTAGAGCTGTTTCTGAGCAACATGTCCAAGTAATGGTCCATGCACGGCGGTAAGGAAAAATTCTCACCGAAAGGAGGAGCGTTTTTCTTCTTCGTATTTTCCTCGAGAGTGAGCATTTCAACGTACGAACGAAGCGGGTCGCCGTCGTCGTCTTCGCCGCCGCCGCCGCCTCCGTCTCTTTTGTCGTCGTCGATCGCGAAATTGGTGGTGATGGTATCCTCTTCCCCGCTCATGTTTCTACATTCGTCGTTGGAAAAGCTTTCTCTCTCTCTCTCTTTTTCTCGCGCGAGGGCGAGGCGGGGAATATTTTAAAAAAAAATAACGCATTAGTTTCAGTGAAAAACCAAAAATGAAGAGCGTCTCGGATGAAGAATAAAAATGCTCGCGAGGCTACCTACTTACGTACGTGTGCTCTACTATTATTACACTATTATTATTTGCCTTTATTAGTGTTGCTACTGGTTCGTTTCGACCTGGTAGGGGTCATCGTTTTCGCGTTCACGCCCATCTTTGCGTTCGAGGCTCTTTTGCTAGCCGCCAGGATGGTTTTGCTTACTTTCGTCGTCGTTTTGGAATTTTTTGCCGCCGAGGTGGCGCTCACGGCTTTTTTCTTCGTCGAGTGGGACGAGTCGCGCGAATGCATCCAAGTTGCCACAGGGCACGGTTTCTTGCTGTTCTTCTCTCGACATTTGGACTGACCGTAATACCATCCTTTGCCGTCGATGGAGGCAAATGGTGGGACTTTTTGTAATCGAGCGCTCATGACTTCAAATGCGAGTCGGCCGAGGTTGGAGGTAAACGTGCCGATAAAGGCATCACCGCTAGCTAAGAGTTCGACATCTGTAGCAGTTTCAGTACCGACGCGACCTGGATCGCCGTCCCCAGCTCCCAGTCGTCGCTCGATAAATCCTACTTTGAAATGCTCCGATTCACGTCGCGCTTTGACCATGCCCTTGGAGTATTTGACTCTGTTCTTCTCCCAAGTTTTCAAAGAGTACCATTTGAGGTCGACTGGGGCGAACAAAAGACTATAACCATTTTTTTTGGCATCTTTGCGCGCTTCTTTCACCGTGCTATCGTCGTCGGTAGCCAAGAACACGAAATTAAAAACGTCATCCCCGTAGGCGTTTCGTAGGCGTTGAATCTCTTTCGCGTACCTTCCAAAATTTGCACATGAGCCGTATTTCTTCACACGTCCTTCCGCCACGCAACTATCGCCTTTACGAACGTGAACAGATATAACTTTATTAGTACCATATGTCTCACCACCCGCATTCGTCGGTGCAGGCCAACCCATCTTCCCCTTCAATTCCATTACTTTCTTTGCAAAATTGGCATTCGGCCTCCAAAGTCTCCCAGCCACCGCCGCGTGGTAATAAAAAAACGATGGCGACGCTCGAATTGGCATTATAATTGCACGATTTTCAGCTTTTTGAAAATCTTTTTGATTCTCATCAACCTTTGTTCTTTTGCATTTTGAGAGTGGTTCTAAATAACATGCCAAACTCTGGTCGCCGCATGTCTTACTACTAAATCCAGGCAGTGAGTGCGACGCAAAATCAAACTGTGTATTCCCACTCTTCACGGCTTGCGCATACTCGTAAATGGCGTAATTTACAATAGCCCCAAATCCAGTCTTCGGCATTTTGTGCGCCACCACTCTCCCGCACCCTTTCGCTTTGTGCGCGTCAAAGATATCCGTCAAATCTGGGAAGATTTTCATGTTCAAGCGTTCAATGGGAGGCGTATACAATGGAACGGCACTCATCGTCACACATTTCATCGATGGAGACATTAATTTTCCTGGTGGACACAAGAATTCACCTAAACTATTACTAATACCAGTACTGCTCAAATTTTCTTCATCCAATTGACCATCCACACCTATGCCATGACCATCACTATTGATTTCATAATCAGTCGCAATACCATTATTACTATTACTATTAGTCTCCTCCAAAGTATTATCCTCGTAATCGTCATTCCCATTGGTTTGCTCACCAGTAAATGTATTCCCATCATCTTCGATCCCCTCCAACTCATTTGTTATCAAACTATCATCTCTCTCGATATCTTCCAAAAGATACAATCGCTCATTCTTTGAACTTTGAACGTGCGCTAAAAAGAGCACAAACAGAGCGATACAAACGAACACGAACGGGTAGACTTGAATGCGAGCATGCGATGAGGTCATGCTATATCTGCTCTCTGTTTTGGATGGAGGTGAACATTTGTTTCGGCTTTACAACAAGTGCCGCTGGAGATGGCGCGAAAGAAATGGATAATTTTTCGAATGAGACACCTTTTTTCTCACTTTTCTTCCTTCATACGGAAAAATCTCTTTCGAGGGCAATTTCAATACGGAAACGCGATGTTGTTAACATGTATCATACACGCAGCATCTCATCTAATATACGCATATATTAATGTGGCTATTAACTATATTTTATGTCATCTCTCATCTTGCTCTCTCACAAACCGTCGAAGAACTTGGCTGCTTTCTTTTTCGCGACATTCTTGTGCAACTCACCACGTCCTGGAAGTTGCCGGTTCTTACCTTTGCCCTTTTTCCTCCTTCGTTTCTTCTTTTTGTTCTCCTCTTCGCTATCGCTCTCGTCCATGTCGCTATCTTCTCCGTTGTTTTCTGTATCCATGGCGTCTCCTCCTCCTTTTGCATCTTCTTCGTGTAAGAAGCACACATCCCAAATTTTCACCGTGTGGTCGTGACTGGCGCTCACTAAGGTGTTCAAATCCTCAGTCAATCGCATACGTTCGATGGGATACTCTCCGTGTTCGCCGACTAAACCTAACATTTGGTTTGGAAATATCGTAATCACGCGAATTAACCCGTCTGAACTTCCAGTTAAAACGATATCTTCGCTCACTTTCACCATCGCGTCCACGCTCGAGGGGTGACCGGGAAACCTATCATTTGCATCGATCCAATCCCCGTAATTCCAAATGTTCAAGTTCCCACCTTGAGATCCGGCGACAACTTTTGTCCCATTCTTCACCACGCAACACGACAACAACTCGTCCTCCATGTTATCGCTCTGCCCAAGCACCTTCATCGTGTGCAAATCGAGACATGCTAACGTTCCATCACCCGAGGTTACCATCAACGCATTTCGCTCGTTTGTCGTCTCGTGGTACATCTCCGAAACAAAATCTACAAATATTTCGTCTTTTTTAAACGAATGCACGCATCTCTCTTCTCGTATGTCCCAAATTTTCACCACGCCTTCGTCGCATCCCGTCGCTATAACATTCGCATTGTCCAAAACCGTCAGTCTCGTTATCGCTTGCTCGTGAGCCTCTGCAATTCGCCCAATCGCTTGCTCAGTATTCGAATCAATCAACATCACCGAACAATCTCCAGAGCCGGTGACTAGCGCATCTCCATTTTTCATGTACGATAACGCTCTGACCGATTCCGAATGCGCTTGGATCGTCGTTTGTTTCTTCACTTTTTTATTATTACTCGTTCGCCGCCACATCTCGACGCCGCCGGTTATTAAACCAATAGCAAAGGAATTTCCGGATGGATCTCGGAACGAAACGTCCATTGGATTTTCTTCCGTCGTGATGGTTATCGATTCGTCGTCGTTGTCGTCGTCGTCGTCGTTATTGCTCATGGTGCGGTGGGTTCTTTATTCGCTGTCGTCGTCTGACTTGCGTGTGTTTATTTAAAAAAGCGCGTTTTGGATTTGAACTTTTTGTGTCGTTTCACTCGAGCACTTTTTACGAAAAAACCAAATTCACAAAGACAACACAAAAGGCTCTCTTCCCGATATCGAAAGCGTGCGATTAAAATGGGCACAGTCGCCGAGCTGAATCTCTCCCGAGAAGAGGGAGAAGAAGATCTCGCGCCGCCAACGAGTAGCGACGATAAATCTGATCGGCATGAAACGGTATTCCCTTCTTCCATAGTTTGGTGCACCATTCCAATCCTCTCGGATGTGTTTCCTCTCGTTGGTCACGTCGGCGTGACCAACTCCTCGGGATGGATATACGATTTCATCGGGGATGGGACCATCCACCAAAGTGTGAGCAATAATTTATCGTTCAATCGAGTGATGCGAGTGATCCCATTGGATGAATCTAAGTGTAAACATCCTATCGATGAGAGTTTACGAAGGGTGATGATGCATTACACAAGGACAAACGAACGATACAACTTGTTCGGACAAAATTGCCACGATTTTGTCGGTATTCTCTTGAACCTTTCGGAATATGAAGGCAAAGACAATTGGAATTTGATAGACGTGGCATTTTTAGTTTGGGGGATCAAAGGGAATGGAGGGAGTTTTGTGGATGTGAATGCGATGTATCGAACGTTTGGGCCAGTGTGCGTCGCGTTGGTGGTAGCGTTTGTGTTCGGAATGTTAAGAGCGTTCTTGCACTTGTTGTTGGGTTTGTACGGCGCGTTAGTCGGGTGGTTTATGTTGTACGTATACGTGTTGAATACAAGACGGAGTTGTTCTATAAGAGCTGGGACGATTCCGTTTATTAGGAATAATAACAATCATCAAGGCGATGTTGTAGCTGAAGGAGACGTGTAGAGATACTCGGACACGCGTGCGTTTCATTTTTCCTAACCATATTTTCTTATACCAAAAGAGTCAGTCAGTGAGGATTCCAATCACCAGCTACTAGAACCGATTAATATCTTTGATATTTTGAGGATGACTGTGTTCATTTCTGAGACTTACTCTTCTTGGTCCTTTGGGCGGATGCAAGAAATGTGCGCGGCTTTGTATTTCCGGGTGTAGGTATTTATAAAAAAATCCAATTTTGTAACTTTAGAGATAACAACGCTCGCGCACACGCAAACACTACCATGAGCAACGCTTTATTCGTATACCGGCCGTTGAGTTGGTCGAGAGTAAGCACGAGTAAGGACCATTCCCGTCTTCTTCGGACGAAAAATTTGTCGTCGTCTCTTCGTCGTCGTCGCACTTCTTTTGTGACACGACAGCGTATCTCAAACGATGCTGATTTTGATGCGAAGAATAATACCAACAATAATAAGATAGAAGCCAAAGATGTGCTCTCTTTCCTGTGCCCACTATTAAAACTAGTGAGTGGCGGCGATGCTGCCAAACCACGAAACCGGACGTTTGAAGTGGCCACTTCCGGGTTCGCCTCCATGGCGAGAATTCAGTACGGGAAAAATGTTTTACAAGAAGCCACAGAGAGAACACAGATGGAACCACCACCAAAACTGATTTTATACGAATTCGAAGCGTGTCCATTTTGCCGACGAGTACGAGAGACACTATCGATGTTAGACTTAGATTGCGAGATAAGACCGTGCCCAAAAGATGGGACGTTTAGAAAAGAAGTGTTGGAAAGAGGTGGGAAGGAGACGTTTCCGTATTTCGTGGACGAGACAACTGGTAAAGAAATGTACGAGAGCGCGGATATTGTCAACTATTTGTACAAAACGTACGGGAACGGCGCGGATTTACCGGAGAATTACTTTGCGAGCACGCTCATTACTGGATGGATGCCAACTTTGTTCCGCGCGGGAAGAGGAATGACGAAATACGAACCGAGAAAGGAAGGCTTTGTAAAGCCACAAGTACCATCTGGGAACATTGAGTTGTTCAATTACGAAAACAATCAGTTTGCAAGATTATGCAGAGAGGCGTTGTGCGAGTTAGAATTGCCTTATACGTTGCGAAATGTTGGCGCTGGCTCCCCAAAGAGAGTGACATTGACCGAAGCCGGTGGAAAATCGGTGCCGTTTCTAATCGATGGAGATGTGAAGATTGGAGAGAGTGAAGAAATTGTCGCATACTTGTTTGAGAAATACGGTGGTGGATACGTGCCAGAGGTTCAAAAAGAAGCGTAATTATTCGATTATTCTTCTTTCCCACTAATATCTACTTTATCTAGTTTCCTTTGTAACGCCGCAGCAACTTTAGCCTTCCATTCCGCACTTTCGTAATACCTACCGTCGTCGTCTGCTTCTTCCTCCGACTCATCTAGATTTACCTCCTCCTCCTTCGCTATAGGTAGAAACTCTGGCGCGTCCGCTTTCCATAAAGCTTCGCCATCTGGTAACCCTCTGAACAAAGCGCACTCTTTCAACAACCTCTCGCATGTCGGTCGTTCGGTCCAATCGTACGCGATGCACTGTCTACAAAAATCCTCAAGTTTTATATCGAACCTTCTACTTTCTCCTTCATCATCGACAATCTCGTACTTCAACACCTCGGGTTCTTTCTCAATCGCTTGCATGGTCAAATACTCCGTTTCTCTACGAAACGGATTCTTCCCGCTAATTAGTTTATATGCGGTCAGACCTAATGACCATACGTCGCACGCGTACGTTGCCTTCGCTTTCGCCTGTAAAATCTCGGGTGCGCAATATTCCGCTGACCCGACAAAAGAATACCCTCTTTCCTTCTTTTTCACCATCTTATCTTCAATCTCTCCAGTTTCTTCGTTCATAATTCGTCTCTTTACGAACTCCTCCTTATATTCTAAATCTAAATCTAAGCAAGAGCCGAAATCGCACAATTTTACGTGTCCATCCGACCCTAATATGATATTTTCCGGTTTCACGTCTCGATGCGCCACTCGTAGCGTCTCGTGACAATATCGCAACGCCTCCGTGGTTTCCTTCACGTAAAACGTTACTTGATTCAAGTTCAACCTCCCACGACTCTTCTTTTCGACATCTCGCGTTCGTTTCATCAGCATCGCTAAATCCCCTTGCTCTAAACATTCCATGGCTAAATAGAGCGAATAATAATCTTGAAACTGTCTTTCAGTATTGCTCACAGACACACACACACACACACACACACAAAA
>LT649676.1:0-16443 GCA_900128395.1 Stramenopiles sp. TOSAG23-2
ATGATAGTGGAATACAAAGTATTATTGATGGATTAAAAACAAACAATACATTAAATTACTTGCACCTATCTTATAATTCTCTTAGTGATAATATGATATCACAATTAAAAGCTATAGAACAATATAAAATAGATGGATCAAACGGGTATCAACAAGTGAAAGGGATGGTGATATACACCTAATAATAATACGAGTTGTAATCATCATCTTTTTACGATGTATATCACACTAGCGATTACGATCAAACTCAGAACTTGGGGGCAAAAAGAGAGGCATTAAATATGATATAGTATGTGTAAAAAGAATTTGAAGAATGGTGTAATCACAGTAAAAAACAAACAACAGTTTTTGTATATACGCTCGTATTATATTTATTAATATCTCGATTTTAACCATCATATATACGAGTAAATTATAATATTTTTATATATATATATCTCTCTTGACATTGGGGACTTTGTTCCTTCTCCCTTCTCTCTTTCTCTCTTACATCTCATGTATGTCCCTCAAATGTTCTTTCTTTGCCTCTTGCCTCTCTCTCTATACGAGTATCATGACTTAAATCTAATAAAACACCACAACTATTTAATACTAGAAGGCCAATCCGCCAATTCTCTCTTCTCTCTGACTTGGCCGCGTTGTTTTATACCAACAACTAACACCTCTACATCGTCTTCTTATATATATCTTCTCAATATAATAATTTATTACTCTTTGCACCTTTTATAAAAATATTAATTTGTTCTGCTCGTTTTTATAGAGATTCAGTCCAATAAAACATATATATATAAAAAATATATATACCATTTACATCAAGCTTCAAACCTGATGTTCATCGATTTTTATATATATTAAAATATATATATACATATTGTATTTATTCTTCTGAATCACTATTAAACGTAAGCGTATTGCCATTTGAATGTTCTCCAACACCTTCAATTCGATGACTACCAAAAACAATACGTTTGCATAATGGTACATAAGTTTCTACCGCATCTCCAGTATCATCATCATAACCAGATTTTGTTGGCCATGATGTAACACGACGATTATGAATAAACATCTATATAACAGTATGCATAGTAAAAAAAAAAACATGTTAGTACATATATGTATATATTTAAAATTGATCTATATATAGATATATAAAGAGAAATATATGACTTAACCCATCAACATTTTTTGTATCTACTCGTATCGTTGCTTTTCCAATTCGTTCACTACTAGTACTACTACCATTGGATAAACTACTTGATGGACTTGTATTATTCATCACATCTTGTACACTTACAATATGATGATCAACAACATCGGATGTAGTATTAATAGTCGTTTGTTTGTTGTTTTTTGGCGTTGATGATTGATTTAACAATGCATTTATACTTGATACAGCAACGATATCATTTGTTTCATTATGACTTGTATTATTATTATTATTATTATTATCGTTATTACTATTATGCCCTAATAAATTGTTTGTGTTGTTGTTCTTCTTTTTTAACAACATGTTATTATTATCTACTAATGTTTTATTATTATTATTATTATTATTATTATTATTACTCATAGTCATTAAATATGAAGAGGATAAATTACCATCACTTGTTTCACTATCAAAACTATTTAAACGAGATCGTTGTCGTTGGTTTGAATTACTACTATTCATTGTACTACCATCAGCACCATTACTATTCAATGATGATGATGACATCATCATGTTGTTGTTGTTGTTGCTATTGTTACGATTATTTTTTTTATTTTTTGTAGTTTGTTTCTTTTGAAGTAATGGATGATTATCAATGGTAAGACTATTTTTAATATCATTATTATGAACATCTTCTATTTCCGCCATTTGTTCTTGAAAATGATTGATAATTTCTTGTGAAAAACTAGCCAACACTTCACGTTGTTGATATTGTTCATAATCTGCTGGTGAATATGGGTTAGTCACATCTTCTATTAAATTTTTACCATTTGGTGTTAACATATTTGAATCATATGGTATAAAATCACCATCATCATTTACCATGTCATCATCTACATCTTCGTCTTTGTCGTCTTCATTATCGTTTTGTTTCTTTTCCTTGGCTACTCTGGTTGTTGTTGTTGTTGTTGTAGTAGTAGTAGTAGTAGTAGTAGTAGTAGCAGTAGCAGCAGTCGTACTAAATGGTGGTGCAGGTGGTAACATAGATGTTCTATTACTACTATTAACAAGAGCAGGTGTTGTTGAATTTTTTAATGATTGCATTAAATAATCACTAGTTTTTAAACGATTTGACATTTCTATATCTTCTTCCATCATATCACGTCGTTGTTTTGTATTTCTTCGTTGCTGTAGACCAAAATGACCTTGCTGTTGTTGATGCTGTTGATGTTGCATGGTATTACGTTTTGTTGCATTCAAATTTTCAATTTCTAAAAATTGATTTGTTGATGCAGCAATAGAAGCAGATGTTGGTGATAAAATATATTTCTTTTTATTTTTATTTTTCTGTTTCGTCTTGTTGTTCTGTATTGAATCTGATTGATACGATCGTTTTTTAATACCTGGACCACGTGAACCTGGAAATCCATTACGTTCCATAATTTTCTTTTTCTTGTTTGATGATTGATTGCTATTACTATTATTGCTATTATTATTGTTATTTGTTGTAGTTGCTGTTGTATTGGTTTGTATAACAGGCATTTTAATTTTCATAATAAATTATAAATATATATATTATATATTTTGAAAATTGTTGAAAAATGATAGATTTTGATCAAAATTTGCGACAACAAAAAAAAATACAACACCCAAATTTTTTTAAATTACTACAAATTATCAACGAGCGACGAATATAACGAAATAAAATACACACACAAACACACACACACACGTATTATATCGAATATTCACACATCTAAAGTTGTATAATTCTCTCTCTTGAATAGTTTGTGTATATGAATGTGTTTTTTGATTTTGCTTGACACTTGACACACCACTTTGCAAAAACATGTGAAAATTATTGATTTACAGAATGGAATTAATAGTACAAAATAAATATTATTATTCCGAGGTTCAAAAAAGTGGCGTCCCGGCGTCCCTCGTATTCACTTGCTACAGTATATACATGATTCAAGATAGACATAACATTTTGTATATTTGCACATGTGATTATAGATATAAAAAATTCTCGTATTTGATATGTATTATATTATTGAGTATAATATATAAAATTGTATAATATATATATATGAATTATTAATTTATAATCTAATTTAATTGATAAGTGTCGTCTAGTATATAGAAAGATACAAAATATATAAAATAGAATTATTAATTTAATATGTAATTTAATTGATAAGAGTTGCCATTTAACTCCTGTTTAATATAGCAATATGTAGGATCATAAATCATGATCCACGGCAATTAAGACGGTAATATCATTACACAATGCTATGTAGTGTATATTACCCTTATAGCAGGTGAATACCACTGACCAGGTTTTTGGATATGTATATATCATATGTTTCGGATATTTATTTCATATTGTGTTGTATAATGAGAATAATGGTAAATAAGGGTACAAACAAACACTCTGTGTTGGTGAAGTAAAAAGAAACTAGAAAAGCGGGCGGGAACCTAGTTCATAATATATAGTGTATAATATATATACTAACAAGTATAAATATCACACATGTAGTGATATTCCCATACTATCTCCAAACCAAATTACAATTTATCATTTTCGCTCGCAATGTTTCCGTATTCAATGCTATTTACCTGGTAATCCATTCCTCGACAGGTTCAAATTCGAATATGTAGAAAAAAACATTAAATTTAAACTACCAGGAGTTTATAATATAAGTTCCTTAATATTGTATTTTTATTACTGATATTGAGAAAATTTATAAAATGGACTAAAGTCAAATAAATATATATACTAATGTAATACTTTTACTATACAAAAAGTAAATATATATATCGGATAATATGTATATATTTGTTTATATTATGGGTATAATAGTAAATAATACAATAGGATAATTTAAGGAAATATATATATTATATCGCAAAATCAAATTTATAACAGTAGATTTGATATCTCATGATATTTACCTGCTATACAGTTTCCATTAAAAAATTAAAAAATACTCAAAAAAAAAACACTTTTCCCGACGACATTGATTTCTCTAAGTATAAATCATACATATAAAAGCTAATACTGAATGATGTTAATTTATTAGTATACTAATTTTCATGCCTACCAAATTCTCCTCAATAATAATTGCCTCAAAACAACAAGTTCAACACAAGAAGTTCAAATAAATATTTTATTATACCCCTCTCTTGTCCCATGTAAAAGCAAATATTCCGTCGACATATATATGTAACAAAATACATTTTTTTGATAAATTAATTTTATAATTATAAACAGATCGTACCTACTTCTAGATAAACGTGTGCAAGAATAATATATATATTCACCATACGTCAAGTTTCAACCAACATATATACACACAAATAATAAACAAAAAAAAACAACAATGGAAAATCGCAAATTAATAATTGTTGAAGGTAACATTGCAGCTGGTAAATCCACTTTATGTAAAGATTTAGCAACGATTTTAAATTATGGTTTATTTATTGAACCAACGGATTCTAACCCATATTTAGAAAAATATTACAAAGAACCAAAGAAATACGCATATAAAATGCAAATTTGGTTTTTACGACAACGATTTACAACGTATTGCCAAGCGATACGTTATTTATTAAAAGGTATGGATGATACAGGAAAAAAAATTAATGGTGTTATTTTGGATCGTAGTATATTTTCCGACTCCGTATTTGCTGAACAAAATTACGTGGATGGCAATTTTTCATTTGAAGAATACGATGAGTATTTGAAATTTAGAAACAAATTATTAGATAAAGTTATCTTACCAGACGTCATGCTTTATTTAAATGCATCTCCAGAAACATGTTATGAACGTATACATAAATTGAGAAAACGTGCTGGGGAAGAAGTCATTCCACTTGCATATTTAACTGGTTTATCAAATTGTTATCAAACATTAATTGATGAATTGACATATCAAACCAGTACAAATGTAGTATTAGTGCCATGGAATACATTTGGTAAAAGTCAAGATATTTGCAATACCATCTTGAAAACATTGTTGGAACAAAAACAACGGGAGGAAGAACAAGTTGGAAATGTAACCATTCCAACAAAAACAACTGGAACGACTACTACAGTTGATATTGATGATGATGAAATTATGGATATTGAAAATAATTATTACAACAATGGAACAACGGAGGTACACAATGAAAAATTGTCACATTTACAAGAAATTGTTGCAACAGATCAAGAAATTTTAAATGTATTAAATCATGAAGAATCGAAATGTATTTATATAGTACCATCAGCTGATAATAATAATAGTGAGAATAATAGTAATAATAATAATAATAATAAATTGTTGTTAAATGAAGATCGATGTAAATCGCCATTAACAATTACATCAAGTAGTAGTAATGAAAATGATGATAATAATATGATGATGCCAACAGAATTATTTACACCTATTGCTGGTAAAAAAACAAAATCAATATTATCATCACCGATTGCAACAAGTTCAAAAGTAATCAATGATAGTAGTATCAATGAGGAAGAAACAAATGCTGCTGCTGCTGCTACGAAACGTGTGATATCACCGTAAACCGTAAAATTTTAGCGTCGGTCTGCCCTCTGCCCTTCTGTAACAAAGGGGAGTTAATAACTATAAAAAAAAACAGCAGTGTGGAAAAGTTTAAAAGTTTAAAAATATGATATATCTTAGTTTAATTTTATTATATTTTGTTTTTTAATACAGCAGATAGCAGATACAGTAGTAGATAATTTCGTACCGTCGTGTACCGCGTACCGCGTACCGTCAATTACGCTTGAGACTGCATAACCAGTTTTAAACATTTTACTCCTCACCACCATCCAATACGTCCTCTACTTGTTGATCTAATTTATCCATTAAATAATCGGTATCCCCACGATCTGCACGTTTCGTACCACCAAATGTAATGGCAGCATCGCTATGATGATCTTCCCCTTTAACTTGCCTCCATAAACGTTGCGTATCGAAAATTTGATAGACTTTTGCTTTTAATTCTTGTGCACTAAATTGTAAACTGCGTTTGACTTCACGTCTTGGATATGTGATTTTAAAATTCAACATAAATTCCATTTTTTTATCATATTCAATTTCAATTTCAGGCCTTGTACCACCCCATTCACGTTTATCCATTTCTCTCCACCCTAAACGCACCGTTTCATTGGTCACATTCTTCGTATGCTCCTCGTACGTCTTGTCTTTGTCCAGTAAATATTTATCTAATCGTGAGGTATGGATTGGTTTATTAACTTGTTCATATACGACGATCAACCCACTTGCTTTCCAATTCCAATTTCTCATAATACGAACGGTAATAAATGCAAACAATGCCCATATAAACATGTTGTATACAAAATATACAACAGGGGTAGATTTCATCATCGGTTCAACGAATGGGCGTATCCATTCAGTAGATACAACCGTCCATTCTCCAGTAACGCGATCTAAAATATCAAATGACAAACCACCAACGATGAAAATTTGCATCAATTCTAATACAGTTGCATTACGTTGATGTACACCTTGCACGGCGACTAAATCTTTCAAGGATACATCGGATGCATACATGATGACATGATGTTGGTATTCAGCTACATTGTTACTCATCTGTGACAATAAATCACGTTCATGAAATGTCCCAACAATATTTTTGTTTAAATCTTTTACTCTTGATCCTAATGCCACTTTAGCATCATTAATTTGCAATCGTGCATATAATGAACGCCCAGCTTGCTCTGGTGGTTCCGGTGGAACGGGCATGATTCCAAGTGCCTCCGTAATAAAACCTAATACTTCTTGCATCATAATCATATCACGTGTAACATTAACAATCATATTTCTGATTTTAATTAATGAATTTGGATCTTGTGTAGAATTAGTAATTTTCTCACGTGTTACTTTCATATCATCCAATACAATAAACTGACGCGAGAAATAATTTCGTACAAATAAATCCAATATTGAAATATTTACGTCTATTTTCCACGGACATCGATGCAGGTGCATAATCAAAATCAAATACTTGTTGTACAATACCTTCATATGTCATGACTAATACAGCACTTTTACGTATCCATTCCTCCGCTTCTTCATCACTTTGTGCAATATTTGTATATAATGATATTAAATATAATAAACGATTTTGATTTTCCGTTAACCCAGTATCCGATGCATCATCTTCCTCTTCACTGGATTCACTGAATTGTGATGATTCCTTGTCTTCATCATCAGTCATGTCTTCCGAATCTACATCAGAATTATCATTATCTTTCTCTTCATCCACTTCATATTTATCCGCCATGTTTTAATTATTCTTTTTTTAATATATTTATAAATTCTTGATCATGTATCAACAACAAGAAATACACGTGTATATATGCTTCGTAAATATATATATCTATATATTTCCTTGTACTTTTCTAATAAAGTTTCTCTGTTTTATCCACTTTGTTTTGGTTGTTTCTATATATATACATATATATATTTATTAAATATGTATTTGTCTGTATAAAATGCTAATGATGTGTACATGTAAATATGGCTTCATCAAAAAAAAGAAATAATAAATCGTTTGCGAAAGTTATTCATATTTATTTATTCTTTTAATAGCATGGGAATAGTATTGATCAAGAGAGAGAGAACCGTTGGCGCTGTGGATTTTTGTGTTCGAGGGCCGAGGCCCAAAAACTTAACGACAAAACTCAGCATGTTAGTATCAATAATAATGGAAATATGGTAATAAAATAAAATTGGAGATTGTCATATTATAATTGTAGTAATGTAATATTATCTGATATTTGTGATGATAATATCGTATATTTGAAATATAAAATGTAATATTGGTGATAAACGTGATACAATGGCATAGCATTGGATAGAGAAAGAAACTGAGAATCTGTAGTTTTATCTATAATGCTGTGCTGTATGCCTCCCAGTCCCAATAGTGCTGTGTCACAGTGTTTTTTTTTTAGTAGGGTTCATCAGTTATATAATGCTGTGTCATGTTGTTTATGTGAAAATTTCATCTCTCTCAAGTCCAGCTGTCCAGCTATTTACATTTACATTTTCCAGTCTTTTTGTTGCACCTTACCAGGTATCACTTTTATACTTATATAACGACTATTATTATTATTAACGAACTATACATATATATAGTATACACACAAAATACATTCGCAACATAATAGATCTCTTTATAATATATAAAACCCACCCAACAAAAACATATTGCATTCCTTCCCCTCCCATACCAACACACACACACACACACACACACACACACATACATCAACATGAACACATCAATATATAAAAAAACATTACCATATAAACAACATATACAACCAAATCCAAAATCACGTGCATCGTTATATGCTAAACGACCAAATATACGTAAAGAATTTAAAACAGAACATGATTATTTAAAATTTCTAGTACGTGATAAATATACAGAAAAAGTAAAGAATATTAATAATTCAGATAGACAAGATGTCTTTAAAGAATATAGTGAAAATCAATTAAAAATATTATATATATTATATGAATATAGTTGTAAAAGAAAAAAACGTTCAACAAAAGATACAAGTGAAGAAAAAGAAGAAGAAAATGATAAAAAAACGTTATATGCCTACAAGAACAAGAACAACAATGATGATGGTAATACACACTTACCAGGCTACATACGACAAGTACCGTTGTATGTCATGTTATATGAAGGTGTAACACATCAAATCTTAGATTATGACTATTCTCCACGTTTAGAAAAGTTTGGAACCACTTATTTATATTTAAATATATCACGTGAAGCTACTAGTGATATAGAATTATTACGACAAGTTGGTTTTATAGAAATGTTAATGGTAACAACAATTGATAGTACTGAATCTAGAGCATATCGTTTATCTAATAAAGGATTTAAATATGTTGATAAACAGAATTTTAAATATGAAACAGAATTTAGTAAAGATGAAATACCATTAAAAAAGATCAAACGGGATATTGAAATGATATTATATCCACCAAATTATGATCGTGATGATGCATTATCTTATTTATTAGAACCATTTTGGGATACGGATGAAAATAAATTTACCATTGTAAATGAAAAAGCGAAATATGCTCGTTTCTCTACCGTAACAACTATTGAAAATATAAGTTATGTATGTTCCCCATTTATACCATTATGCTGTAATACGGAAAATCATTTAATTAGTGAAAAAGTAATATCAAAAAAAGAAATGGAAAAAATAAATGCAATTAAAGAACAAGCATTACTTGATCAACATTTAATCCACACCATAAATGACAACAAGAATGAAGAAAAACCTGAAACAAAGACAAATCAAACGGGAGATGATGATGAGGATAAGGAAGGGAACGGGCCAGATGTAATGGGCGAAGAAGAAGAAGAAGAAGAAATAGAAGATACATTAGTAGAGGAAGAAATTATTTCACCATTACCAAGCCCAAACACAAAAATACCACCACAAAATGCAACACCATCGAAAGTTATAATACAAACAAGTCCAAAATCACCATCATCACAAACAAATCGTCGTAGTGATGAAAATTCAGCTAAACATGTAAATAATTGGATTGTACAAAACAATCGTGATATTGCCATAGAAGCTGTTACTATTTGTCAAGATTTAAGAGAACATGGTCCAATACGTGATAGCGAAGAAGAAATTATACGAAGTGATGAAGTATATGTTTTAACATCAGAATGGATGCCATTTGGACCAAATATTTTATTATATTTAAATGATCGATTAGGTAGTGCAGAGCAAACAAATGGTGGCATTATATCAGGATATTTAGATAAAGCAGTAGAAGCAACGAAATTATTTAATGATTATGATGATTCAGCTACTGTTTATTTAAATAAAATATATCATTATGATGAATCTCGACATGTTAATTTTAGTGCACATGTAGAAAAAAAACGCAGCGATAGTAGTAGAAGCAATGCGCATGATGAAGATATCGTACAAATACAAGAATTTGGTATTAATGTACAAAAAGATGGTACGATTATCTATGGATTACAAGTAGATAGTACGGAAGATAGGTATATTGAAAACATATCGATGGATCATTTATCCCGTTTATTAGTTGATATACATGTTGATTCTACTATAATTATGGATAATATATTAACCAATTATCAACGTAGTTTAATGAATTGTTTATATAATGATAATACGAATCGACGACCAAAATATAATATTATCATGTGTAAAAAATTAGATCCAATGATGACGGCAAATAAATATTTAGATGGTGGTGATTATGAAAATGAAATCAAACAAGTTATTGGGGAGACATATGCTGGTTTTGATATTGGGGATGGTGCAATTACTTTTTTTGGACGTGATGGTTTGTTAATTGTAGGTTCCAGAATCCATCGTCATCAAGACATATTAGTAAAATTTCTTTCGTTGAAAACACGACAAGTTGTTTTAAAAACATTTTTCAGCCGTTCAAATTGTATTGGCAATGTATTAAAAGGAATACGTGGATTGCTTATTAAATATGATGAGGATCCAGGTTCACTTGCGACGGTACGAAAACTTTGTCAAACATGTAAACAAGATTTATTATTATTAGATGAAATATTACGATATTTAGATGAATCATTAAATCAATTTGCAATGCCACGCGATGATGATTATGATGGGAAAGAATCGAATATTATTAATAATATGAAGAAAAAAAAGAAAGGAAAACAACGTATTAATGTGCATAAACGAGGTCGTGAAAAATTGAAAAAATTACTTGCATTACCAAAATTATTATCCGATTTAAAATCACAAACAAAAGATTTTGTGAAAAATATGTATGCATTTAATGAGGAATTGACAGCGTTGGAATTAGTATGCCAACAACATCATGATTTTCAACTAGAGGAATGGCAAAAGCGCCAAGTTCAATCCATACATAGTGATAATTTAAGAAATCAAAGCAAAGGTATTGCTCAATATTTATATATTGAACAGATTTTTTATATTATATTAGGTATCATATCATTTGCAATTGTTGATCGTTTAAGTAGTCCAATTGATGTAGATGATTTTGCAAATATATTACTTAATAATAATATACCAATCAATGTAACTGGTGTATGGTTGTTATTAAATATTATCGTTTGGGTTATCTTTGTATGGTTGTTTCATTTATTACCAGAATTTATTAAAAAATATTGTTGTAATAGACGTAAACAAAATGATTTGAAAATTGAATTATTGATAAATAAATTTATTAATATTGATAAATTAAAAGCATATTTAAAATTAAAACATGTGATATCAGATAGAATCACAACAAATCATATTCAAGTAATTCGTACAGTAATATGGAATGAAAATGATTATAGAATATGTATGTATATGCCATATATATATATATACCTTTCTTTCCTATAAAAACATATATATCGATATAGTTACTAACATCTTTTTACTTTATCAGGGAGGGGTAAATTACCAAAATTTGAAATGATATATGATCGTAAAAACAAATATTTATTATCGGTTACCATATCAATTGAACATAACAATGACATGTGGTCAGAGGAAGAAATAACAAATCGTTTTTTAAATGATTTAACACATTGTAAAATTTTCATTACAAATTACAACAAAGAACCATGGGAAGATCCATCAATGGGTGTCTTTGAACGGATTACCTTGCAACGTAAAAGTGAATATGTAAAAGGTGTAAAAGTTGATTTTACAAAACCAATGGAAATTGCTGATAAATCATTAGAAATGAATAATATAGAAATGAAGAAAACAAATGTTCAATTGATTGAAAGTGTTTCACCAAATTCTAAAACCAATCCAGCAATAGCATATACGGTGAATAATGGTGGACCATCCCAAGAAGAAGAAGAAATGTATCAACGTATCTTAAAAGAACGTGAAGATGCTGAGCTTGAAAAACAAAAACGCCAAGAAAAAAGTGATCGTGCAAAGAAAAAGAGAAAAAAACGTAAAAAAAAGAAGAAAAATGATGAGACAACGACTGAGCAAGGTGGTGGGGAAGAAGAGGCATAAAAAATGATACGAGCCGTATTTAATTGTTTTTGTGTGTGTGTGTGTTGTGAGTTGTGAGTTGTGAAATTAAAATTATTTCGATTTAAAGTAGTATTACGAAAGTAAGAGACGAGAATTTCGTTTTGCTCTTTATTCCCGCTTCTAAAACTTTTGCAGTTTGTGCACTTTTGGTCACATTTCTTGAACTTTTAAATACTCGTACTTCTTCGGTATAAGCACGTAGACAGAGATAAACTTTTAAATATGCCATAACAATCTGTAATTTGCAATCGAGTTCCATTCTACCGATTTTCTACCGCACACCACTTCTGTAATTTTCTAATTGTTTCAAGCTGTTCAAGCTAAAAAGCTGTGCACATATTATTGTATTGTTGTAAGCGGTGCTTATTTGCAAAAGGGTTCCATCATGTGTGTTCTACTTTTTCTAACCACCACATAGATGTTTCTATTAGCGTTTTTCTATTGTTTTTCAAGCTTCAAGCTGCGTCCAAATAAAAAATATGATGCAGGAGGAAGTTAGTTGTAAGTCCCTATTAATATTACACCAACAGCAACTCGCAAAATTATTCATCAAAATAATTAATTAATTGATCGACAGGAAAGTCCCTTTGTATATATATCGATCGGAAAAAATAGAAACAACACGGTATCATATTGATCGATCTATTTTGATTCTATCTAATATTTCATGTTTATAATTTGAAATACACTTTTGGATTTATCAATATTAAAAAGCTTTATATAGAAAATTTATTTTTTATAGATTTACGGATTTAAGCTACAATTTTTTTTATTTTAGACATTGGTAAGAATTTAATAATAATAATAATAATAATAATAATAATAATAATAATAATAATGGCAGCATTATCTTTTTACAGGCAAACGTTGCGACATATACCAGCAAATAAACAACCATCATCTCTTCATCATTGTAAACGTAATATTTCTACATCATGTACACATTTCATACAAGGTATACAACAACAACGAAATAGCAATAGTAAAACAATATCAAAAAAACAAAGAATAATAAATAATTATAGCAAAAAATACAATAATAACACCATACTTCATAAACGTTTACTTCATACAACTATGCCAAAGCATGATATTGATATTTTTCAAGGTGTTGAATCTATTTTAGTACATATACATGATTTTACTGGTTTACCATGGTATGGAACTATTATCTGCAGCACACTTGCATTCCGTTTAAGTTTTCTTCCAATTGTTAGAAAGCAAATATTAGCAAGTGAAAATTTTAAAAAGGCATCAAGTGATCGTCAAAAAGCAAGTAAACTATGGGAAAAAACAAAAGGACATCGTACGTTTAACAGTATGAAAGTATATCTACAAACATTACATGCCATTAAGAAAAAACACGATGTTCGTTTTTTACCATTATTTTTCAATCCAATTTTTATACAAATACCAGCATTTATTACTTTTTTTATGACAATGAGAAGAATGATACGACATGCAGATACTACAACTAGTGAATTAGCAACTGGTGGAATTTTATGGTTTGATAATTTAACAATTCCAGATGAAACATTTTTATTACCAGCATTTACAATCGGCATGATGTTTTTAAATATTGAACGTGCATTAGCAAAGAAACCTACAGGGAGCGAATACTATCCAAATTCATTATTTGCATTGAAAAATTGGTTACAAGCTGGTTTTATTTTTGGATTTCCATTAATAAGTGGGTTTATACCAAGTGGTGTATTTATGTATTGGGGAACAAGTGCTACATATACATTAGTTCAATCACATTTATTAGAAAATAATCGTTTTAGAACATTAATCCGAGTGCCATTATTACCCCCATCAGTTGGTGGTAGCGGTGGAGGTGGTGGTGGTGGTGGTGGTAACAAATATGATTGGGGAAAAACAAATAGTAATGTTACAGATAATAACGAGTCAAAAGATAAAGATTCACTAGATGATGATAATAATAAGAAGAATGACAAACGCAATAATTTAAGTTTAAATAATGTAAATGAATTGATAAATGCAAATAATAATAATAATAATAATAATGATGGCAAACGAAAAACATTACGTATAAGCTCAAATGTAATTGGATATATTGATTTAACAGAATTAAAAACAAATAAATATAATTATTATGGTTCAAATATCCCAGATACTAAATTAGATCATATATTAATAGATGACGGCGATATAGAAAAAGAAAAAGTAGTAAAACAAAATAGGAGTGACATAGTAACAGATGATAAGCAAGATGATGATGTCAAAGGCCATGTACATCATAATATTCATGAAATGGATGATTCACTTTCTGAAATAAATCCATGTGATACCACGATAATAGAACCAGTAGACCAAAATATTGACAAGTTATATCCATTATTATCTTCCATGTATAATAAACAAGATACACGACGTACATTACAAATATTTAATATACCACCACATGTAACATCACATGAATTATTAAAGTTATTTAGAAAAGATCATGATGGACATTTTGATCTATTACATTTGCCAATAATACATGAAAATGTATATGAATATGATCGACACAAACAAAAATATGCAGCGAAATATAAATACCACCCTCGTAAAAATAGCACCCATGCGGAAGAAAACAACGAGGATTTATATCAACATCAACGAAAACATGTTCAACGTAAAAAGAATTGTGGATATGCATTTATTCATTTCAAGGATGATGATCTTGACAAAAAAAATGCAATGATTGAATTTTACAAAACATTTCATCGTAAACGTACAATTGATTGTTTTCAGAAAAAATCTGAGGAGCAAACGAATATGAATAATTTCTTACGTATAAAATATACAACACATTTCAATGGAAGAAAGCAATTCGTACAAAATACATTTGATGGATATGGTTTTATCAATACAAAATATCAAATGAAAGATCAAGATTTGTTTTTTTACGATGAGGATATAGATGATTATTCTATATTAAATACGGATGGTCTTAATAATAGAAATGTTGGCCAATTGGGTGTACGATTAAAAATTTTCGATGCAACATTGCAACAAATCAAACTTGGTGTAGAAACACGTCGTTCCTTTATATTAAAATGTAATAATAATGATTGTGATGCAATATTGAAGGAGTTAAAAGCAAATAGTAGATGGAAAAATGATATAATATGTTATATCATGGATCCTAATAAACGTGATGAAATTTTTATTAATTTTCATAGTAATAATAATAATAATAATAATAGTAATAATAATGCCATTTCCACAGAAAAAAAAAATACAATAATCAATTTTATTGAAACATATAGAATTAATAATAATTTACGATTTGCATTTTCATCGAATATTAGTAGAAACGATACAAATAATGCTGATGAAGTTATGAATGCAGATTTTATAAGGATGAATACTGATCATATTAATAATCGTATAAAAAATATGACTCACCATTCAATCGATGCAAAGAAAAAGAAAGATTTACATCATTATGGTAAACAAATGATGTATCGAAAGAACTTTAAAGATAAACAACGTAAAATGAATAATTTAAAGAAACATTCCAAAGTTAGAATAAAAAAGATGAAAAATAGTAGTATGCATAGTAGTAGTAGTAGTAGTACTGATGGTAATCAACAATTTGATTATGTAGATACTAATAAATATTTACGTAAGCAATATATGAATCAAGAGGAGCGACGACGACGACGACAAAGACAACGATGTGAACAAGTGGAAAATTATTATCAAGAGGATGAATTAAGTGATTACAAAGATGATGGTGATGATGTAGATAGTAATAATCGGGAAAAAGGAAGGAAGAGGAGACATCATGAGGAAGTTATGATTTATTAAAAAAGTTTGGAGAAAGTGTTTCAATTGATAAAAAGAATTAATTTTTATCGGATTGTGCATTTTATCATAAAATTAATACCAATTTGGATTTTTTGTTTTTTAGAATGTACTAATGTATATACTAATAAGATCCAATATTCCTATATATTACAGATTTATAGGGATATTGTAGTTGGTAGTATATAAATATATATATATTAATTAGTATGTCTCAATCCACATCCCTTCCACTTGTTGATACCCGTTCCATCCATCTTGTTTATATTGTATTATAGCATTTAATTGTGATTTCATATTATCACTAAGTTGATTATAATATAGGTCCAATGACTTTAATGTATTGTTTGTTTTTAATCCATCAATAATACTTTGTATTCCACTATCA
>LT649677.1:0-16430 GCA_900128395.1 Stramenopiles sp. TOSAG23-2
ATCCTCATCATTACGTTTACTACCATATTTATTATTATCATTATTATTATCATCAAGACGTGAAGAAGTTGTATCTACTATTGATAATAATACATCATCAAAACCTAAAAAATTATGGGGACGACCATCAAAATTAATGCGAAATAATAATAATAATAATAATAATAATAATAATAATAATAATAATAATAATAATAGCAACAATAGTAGCAGTGAAGAAGATGAAGATAATAATCAAAATAATGTAAATGCATTAAGTAATGATATACGTAATTGGGCAGTTTCGAACAATAGTAATAATAAAAAGAAGAAGAAGAAAATGAATCATAAATTAGAATTATCATCCTCTTCTTCTGATGAGGAGGATGGTCATGATAATGTTTCATTTTTAAAAAAAAGTACAATGAAAAAACAAAGTAAATCACCATTTAAAAAAATTAAGAATAATAATAGTAATATTGAAACAATACATTCATTAGATCCAGATGATAATAGTGATGAAGATAATTATAATCGCAAGAAAAAGAGTAAAAAAAATAAGAAGAAAAGTAAACAATACGATACACGTATATCAAATAGTGGTAATGGTATTACAACAACAAAAGCATTTCTCGGTTTTGATGAATTAAGTGATGATTCAGATTTGGAAGAACAAGAAAAACCACCATCACGTCCATTACGTCCAGATAAAATAAAGAATAATAATCTTCAAAAATCCATTGAAAATGCTATTGTTAGTAATTTGGATAATGATTTCTTATCTAGTAGTGAAGATGAAATGGATGATGATAATAATAATAATGGTGATAATTTATCTGAATCTACTAATCGTTTATTAAATTCATTAATACGTAAACAAAAAAGCCAATCATCATCTGAGGATGAGGATGATAAAGACAACATCATAAATGAACAGAAAGTTGCAGATAATAAAAGAGATAGAAATAAAAAACGCAAAGATACTAGTAATAAAAAGAAGAATAAATCTAAAGCAAAACAGCGACGTGATGAGGATGATGATAATAATAATGATAATAATAAATATGGTAGTAAACGTAATGATGAGGATGATACAAAAGAAGATAATAATACAAAAACACCAAAAAAATCAAAGAAAAGTAGTGATGATGATAATAATAATGATAATAATAAATATGGTAGTAAACGTAATGATGAGGATGATACAAAAGAAGATAATAATACAAAAACACCAAAAAAATCAAAGAAAAGTAGTGATAATAGAAAAAGTACAAGTAAGAAAAGTAAACGTAAACCACGTCCACCACCAGGATTATTAGATGATGATTTTGCACAAAAAGTAAATGATAATAATGATGATGGCGATGTTGATAATAAACGAAAAAGTACAAAGAAAAAAAGGAAAGAAAAGTAAACGAAAAGGTAAACCAAAACCACCAAAAATGCCAAAACCACCACCAGAAATCGATGAAGGTAAAAAGATGGACAATGGTGATGATGATAATAAACGTTCTAGAAAAAATACGACGAAAAAGAAAAAAAGTAAACAACGTAATAAAGAAGTAGTGAACGATTTATTACGTAGTGATGATGATGATATTGATAATCGTTCTAATAAAATGAAAACACATCAAAATAATAAAGCTGGTGTAGAGGTAGATGATAATTTTGCTGATGAGACATGGGATGAAAGTAGTATGGAAGTTAGTAAAGAGTAAACATAATTAGAGAGTGTAAAGTGTTTGAGAGAGAGAGAGAGAAATGATGTGGAATAGGAGGTTGAGAGGATTGTTGACGAGGCGGAGAAAGAAGAGTAGAGAGTAGAATCTGGTGTGATTTGGTGAAAATGGGTGCTAATGTGCCGGGGTAAAAAAAGAGTTTTAAAAACTTCTCCAATTTTTTCTATCATGTATAAAAACGTGTTTCGAATTTTTACAAAACTCGGTATTTTTTTTAACAAATTTTACGTTACACGCATTTTACGCATTCGTAGTTTTTTTTAAAACGAGATCTGAATCTATTCAATCCTTGCGTCATTTAATCATTTACAACATGCGTAATGCGTGTAGTGTGTAAAATGGGCGAAGTTTTATTACACCTTGAGACCCGAATTTTTCCAGAGAAAGAAGGAGAGAGGAGAGAAAGAGCGTATATATATAGTTTGTATTTACGTTCTTATATTTTTCTTATCTCTCTAAAATTATTTTAAAATAAAAGCTCTATGCACTATGCATAAGATTTTATTTTTTCAACACACATATAAAATGTGATATTGATTATATTTTGCGTTACATAGTAGTTGTATCACAGGTTTGTGAAGAAAAATCCCATGTGTAATTTTTATCTATCTATATATTCGGAATATATCTATGAAATATAGTGGGTATAAATATGTGTGTGATTTGGTATTTGGTATAGAAATGCACACACGAATCACGAGATCACGAGTCACGTCGTCACGAATCACGAGATCACGAGAGGGGCCGAAAGAGGCCCCCGGTCGGAGGAAATGAAAAACCTTATTATACCTCGCTACCAAAACGAGGAGCTTAAAATCACGTTTGATCAGTCAAAAAAAGGAGGAGGTTCATGATCCATATTTCAGTACTATTCCTATGCTATATCCGATTTTTAATGCTATCTACCTGCTAGACAAAATAGCAGGTAAATAGCACTGAAAACCAGAATGGATTAAACACATAAAAACATATATGATCAAACATCAAACATAAACGTGTACACATTCGTAGATTTTATAGATAGACGAGAGATAGTAAAAGTACAGACAAAATAACAAATTAAGTCGATTAGTATTATCATTAATCAACGTAATAAAAACAATTTAATAACAAAAAATACTTTTCGTTTGTTTAATAAAACGAAACGATAATTCTATATATCTCATTAAATTAAAGAAATTAAACTGCATTTATATCCATTTGATTTACAAATTGATAAAATGAAAGTAAGTTTATGTATAAAAATGAACGTAATCAATATGGTTATGTTATTGTTAATCTCGCAATATATGATGATATTAGTTGTTAATGGCAAACGAGGCAAAGATGTTACTTGTAAAGCTGGTGAAGGTATTGTACCAATGTTTACATCTGGTTCACAATGTAGTGGTGTATCTAAAATAACAACAGCAGCAGAATGTAAATTAGCAGCTGAATATAACAGGAAGAATAATATTCATGGAAATGCAGGATATGACCCCCGCCGAACGAGTTGGTCGTGGGCTCCACCTGGATGTATTTATTATAGTGGTAGAGTATATTTATGGAATTACAACACAAAATCAACAGCAAAATGTAATACTGGAGGATATAAATGCGTATGCAAACCAAAAACGTGTACCAAATGCCCAATCAATACATATAGTGAAGGTGGTATCAATCCAACATATGAAGTGACAAATTCGATAATAGGAAGAAGAAGAAGAATGTTGCAGAAATCAAGAGCTCCACCTACCTAAAACCTAAAAAGTATATTTTTACGAGATCGCGTAAAAATTAAAAAAAAGAAAGAAGAAGAAGAATGTTGCAGAAATCAAGAGCTCCACCTACCTAAAACCTAAAAAGTATATTTTTACGAGATCGCGTAAAAATTAAAAAAAAGAAAAAATTGTAAAATGTGTGTTTTTTTATAAAAATTTAAAGTACAATTTGAGTAAGATCCGGATGCTCGTTACCAAACCCTAACTGTAATTATCCATATCAGTGATTTAACAGAATAGTAGGGACACAGCAAGACCTCATCAAATCTATGTATCCGGGATGATTGTTTTTTACCGTTTCCAACTGTACTATGCAATATTCAAATAAATTATATAAATTCTTATAGGTAGTTGTTTACTCTTAAATTACTGTAAATAGTAGTCTTTTTATGTATAAATAATACAAAAAATCCCCTTTAACAGTGATCAAGAAAAAAAAGAGCGTAAAAATGATCGTTATCGCAAGTGATGGGTTATTCGATGTGATGTCAAATGAAGATGTTGTTAAATTTATATATGATATGATGGGGGGAAATGATGATGATGGTGGTGATGGGACGGATAACAATGATATGTCAAAAATTGCTAGTGAATTGACGAAACGTGCTGAAGTATTAGGTAGTGTCGATAATATCAGCGTTGTTATCGTGTTGTTTGATCATTGATTGGGGAGAGTTGAAAATGCAAGAGAACGTTCAAAAACGTTTTGCAAGAAATGTTTGGAGAGAGAAGTGATTTGCAATATTTTTAAAACTTTTCATGTTAGTGTTAGTGTTGATCGTCACACTTTTGATCGCACTCTCATCACTCATCATATTTTTTTTTAGACTAAAAAATAAAAATTATATGGCCTTATAGGTGAAATCCGCTCTTGCCTCACTCCTCATCTGTACAAAACCTTACACCTTATACCTTATACACCTTACGCAGGACACAGGCAGCTTAGAATCCGTCTTGTTCGTTGAGATTTTTTTGGAAAATTGGTTAAACATGATTGTATGCTAAAAATATCATTTACATTAACATATACATAGCATTCCAATGTAACGTCCCAGAGAGTAACGTGACGGATACATGATAGTTTTAAAAAAATATCTCCTTCAATCAAATTTAATACTCAAAATCTCCGATTCCATCAACCTATCTGTTAGTAATATTAATATGATAATACCATAGAAATGGTATTATTTTATGATATATTTATTATACCATTTCTTCCATTCGTCTCTTCCGTTACTTTCACAACAACTATTAACATGCACATATCACTTGGTATATACCCATATATATATAAATATATATATATATGGGTACACACACATACATAGATGGGGCAGCGAAGATAGTCAAAGAGAAAAAACAACAAAAGAATCAAGAATTATCAAAACAGGCAATTGAAGAATCATTAAAACACATATAATATACAGATTATTTGTGAAACATTTCTATTAGTACAGTGTGTAATTTAATTTACTTTACGATATATTAATAATATTATTAACAAAAAAAAACAAAAAAACATGGCGGAACAAGTATTAGATATCATTGACAAAGGAAGTAATGTCATGGAAAACATTGGGACAACGGAAACGATTGTAGAAGTTGGTGGGCTTGGAATTGCGGGGACAACAGCTGTTGCAGGTACTGTACTTGATAAGAAAAAATCATCATTATCGTCCTCTACAAAAGTAATTCCAACAAATAAGAAAAAACCCCGAAGACAAATATCACGTGTACGTTCATATACTAAAAAAAAAGTCAATTCATGTGGTAGAAAATTAAATAATTTTGCGCACAGATATCCAAGATTCATTTCATTCATAGTTAACGCTAACATTATATTTAAATTAATATGTTATTGGTTAGATGTTACATCAGATGTTGCATTAACAATTAATTTATACCAGTCGACAAATGCGCTTGTTCAACGATTATATTATTCGATGGTTTTCTTTTTAGTCTTTCAATTTGGACTTGGTTGGTATGGATTAAATTTATATTTTAGAAATGATTTATATAAAGATCCAGAAAAACGTTTAAATGTCGATGAAGAAGTATTTGTTGCAGACGATGATGGCGAAACTAGTGTGAAAGGAACTATATCAAGTGTTAACGATAATAATACATATAATTGGAAAGATAAAAACGGCAAAGAATATACAAATGTTGCATTGAATAAAATTTATTACAGTCATAAATCATCGAAAGCACATACAAAAAAAAGAACTCAGAAAAATTCGTAACAATCGAATCAAACGTTCGATATTACTTCCAACATCATTGACATTTATACCATTTTTAGATATACACATGATGGTATATCGTAGATTTGAACGATGTCATTCTGTGAAATTTTTATCATTTATGATTCAATATGAAGCATTACGTACAGTTGTTGAAGTTGTATTTGAATCGATACCACAATCAATTATACAAGTAATATTATATTATAATTGCGGATCCAATGATAAAATATGTGGTTTTGATGCAAATGAAGCATTGGATTTATATTTTTTTAAATTAACAACAACGGAAACATTAACGTTATCAATGTCATTGTCTTTAATATCAGTATTACGAATGGTATTGGAAGTTTATATAACAACACATTCAATGGGTATAAGTGTTAGGCAATATTTCCAACACTTAATTGAATTAGGTGGTGGATTGAATTTAGATGCAATTCGTTTAAATAAAATCAATGCGGTAACATATTTCAATTTACCTGATGCAACTATTAATGAAATATGTAATGTGATGAAAAAAAATAAATCCGTAACATCATTTCAAACGGATTGGGTAAATTTAAGTGAAGAACAGATTGAAAAGTGGACCAGTATAGGCCATGCTGCGGTATTGGCAAGTTATTATGAATTTTTAGGTGGGTCACCGTTGATTGTTGCATGTGAGAAAGATGATTTGAAAGTTGTGAAATTTATTGTTGAGAATCATGATGTGGAAAGTAGTGGTATGACAGTGAATGAAATGTTGAATCAAGAAGGGAAAGATAGTGGAGGTACTGTAATTCTTCCACTATTGGTAGTGAAATCAAACGATATTATTAAACAATATTTAATAAAGAAAGGTGCTGAATTGGAAATTGCAACGGCATTTGTTAAAGAGTTAAATGAGAAATATAGGAAAGAATTTCCACGCGGTACACCAATAGTATGTGCATGTGAAGAAGGACGTTTTGAGGATGTGAAATTATTGATTACAGGCTATAATGATGTGAATGGTAGTAATGGTAATAATAATAATATGACATTGAAAGAATACGTGAATCAAGTCGGTATAAGTAGTGATGGTTATAGTCGTACACCTTTAATGGCAGCTGCAGAGAACGAGCATTTCCAAATAGTTAAATATTTAATTGAACAAGGTGAAGCTGATCCTAATATTGCAAGTAGTAATGGATATAATGCATTACATTATGCAGCATATTATAACAAAAAGGATACGGAGTTGATTGAGTTCTTATTAACTAATATGCCTCTTAATTTCGACGTAGTTAAATATTTGATTGAACAAGGTGAAGCTGATCCTAATATTGATAGTTATGGAGATAATGCATTACATTATGCAGCATATTATAACAAAAAGGATACGGAGTTGATTGAGTTCTTATTAACTAATATGCCTCTTACTAGCATTAATAAGAAGCAGTACCAGGGGGGATACACTCCCCTGGACATGGCATATCGTCATAATGATAGTCCACTTCGCCAAGAGATCATTGATCTTATACGTTCAAAAGGTGGAAAACGTAAAGAAGAATTATAAAAAAACATAAAAGATATAAAATATATAAAATATAAAACAATAATATCATATATTCTATATTTTGCTATAACACAATTCACAATTTTTTTATGTGACACATTGCGTATCTCTATAAAACTAAAACCTTTTTTGCATTCATTTCAAACTGGCAAAATAATAATAATTATTATATAATTTTAAAAAAAGACTAAAATGAAAAGACAACATTTATTAAATCTTGATACCAACATCAATAACAAATTATCAGTGACTGTTTGCAATATTGTGATACATAATTAAGTGCATCTACGTGTATAGTTATGACTGCCACATCACATTGATCATCGAAGATTTTGATTGTATTAATAATATTATACAAGAAGAAATTATATATATATAATGCTAAATTATATATATGTTTTCTTTGTTTATAAAATTACTAAAAGATGCTTATTTATTTTTAATTAAATTATATAAAACACACACATAACAACTAACGTCAGTAATGCGTTAGGCGCACATCTAGACTACTTGCAAACCATGTCAAGTTATAAGAGTGTGAAGGATTTCAAGTATAAAATTAATATCATATTCGTAAAACATAAGAGAGATTATAAAAATATTTTCAAATTTTACACAATTTTTACACACAATTTCCAACAATCTGTACTCTCAAAACGTCTCATGTAAATCTAAATATTCCCCTGCACTGACAGGTGGTTTAATCACATGACTATATTTATCTTTCTTATTATTATTTTGTTGTATATAATTATTATGCATTGCAATACGTTTACGTTCTGCATCTTTTGCTGTTTCTTTTGCTTCAAATGATTTAAATGCAAATCCACCAGCACCGATTGCTTTCCAATCTGGATTCGTATTTCCACTAACACTATATGGATCACGCAATTGATTTCGTATATTTGATGCACGTTGATGTCGTCTATTTGCATGTGCTTTTCGCATACGTAACATATGTTTCTTTTCACTTTCTTGTCTACGTCGTTCACGTGCTTGTTCAGGTGTTTCTGGTGGTTTATTTCCATTACGACTACGTGGTGGTGTTCTGTTATTATTATATTGTCGATTCATTCGATCTTGTTCTACCACATTACTATTTTCTACATCATCATCATCTTCATATGACATTTCATTACTTATATATGGACTTGATATAATATTATAATCATTTTCCGCTATTTTTTGTACCATACTAAATCGTTGCGATGCTCTACGTTCTTTATTCCATGCAACACGATGTTTGGAATTTTCAGGTGCACCTGATCCAGCTTTTTTTTTACGTACTCTACTTTGTCGTCGATCTACATTTGGTTCAAATGTACAACCTTTTAAATATCCATCATTACGTTCTTTAATTTTCCTTTCAATCTTTTGATCACGTTTTCGTAACCATTTATTTAAACGATATTCCGGTGCATCGCTCATCATATTGTTGTTCATTCGATTACTATTTGTTGTACCATTACCCATACCCATTTTTTGATATGTACGTTTTGATTTGGATCTATTTGGTTGAAATGTACATTCCGCTAATTCTTTATCTTCTTTTTCTTTACGCAATCGATGTAAATCTTTATGCCATGTTTTATGATCACGATGTAAACGTTCCCCAAAATCAATTTTACGTTCACCTTTTTGTAAATTTTTCACTGCATTTTTTGTTTTTGCAATACGTTCTGATATTTTATTGACTTGAGGTTGAAAAGTTAATTCAGGATCTAATATATCCGATGGCAAATGGCCTTTTTTATTATGATGTGATTGTTGCCTTGCACCTACATTATTACGTTCATAATCATTGATTTCACGTTTAATTGATAACATTTGCAATTCTCTCATTTGTTGTTTCGTATGTTTTGTTAAACGTTCCGATGGTTTTTCCAATTTATTTGCAATACGTAATGAACGTTTAGATAATCGTGGACGTGCTTGTGCCTCCTTCGCTTTCGATTCCAATTGTCGTAATTTATCTTTTTTTTTCAATACTTGTTGTGCACGATTATATAAACTATGACCTTGTGGTGCTGTATTTCCACCATCGTTTTGATTATCAATATTTCCTCCACCTCTTCCTCCACCACGTGATGCTAAATTTCGTAAATCTCTTTGTGTATTGCTATGAAATGCTGCAGCTGCTTTTGCACGTTCAATTTTTTCCAATTCAGCACGTTCAACACGTTCACGATGACGTTGTTGTTGTTCCACCGCACTATTATACAATCGATCACCTATTGGACCTTCCCGTTGCAATTGTGCTGCCATACGTGTAATCGCTGGATTCCCTGGTACTTCTTCATAAAATTTTTCTTCTTTCATATTTTCCATATGCATACGTTGTGCAGGTGCTAAACTATATAAATATTCAGACACATCTTCATATCGTTTACCAGCAACTAATTGTTTACTACGATTATTAATTTGTGGTTTATGTGTTGCCTCTGCACTTTCCTTTGAACGTGTTTCATACATTGCATGTAAACGTTTACGTTCTTTTGATGCTTCCCATGCACGTGTACGTTCAACAACATTACCTGGACCAAGATCAATTTGTACATGTTTATTGATTTGTGGTGCAAATGTCGGTTGGTTCTATTTGTGTGTGTGTGTATTTTATTTTTTTTAGTTGTTAGAAGAGTTTTTTTGATCATATTTTGTTAATTTATATTTTGAGATGTTTTGTTGTTATAATATATTTTGAGATGTTTTGTTGTTAAAAAAGTATATATATAACTTACCATTGCTGCTTCTTGTTCACGTTGTACACGTTGCATTTCTTTTTTTTGTAATAAACGTTCATGTTCTTTTGCCATACGTACTTCTACTGGTTCTGTACGTTGTAAGGATCTTGCAGTTTCACTAATTTGTGGTTGAAATGGATATGAATTGAATTGCTCTTGTGAATGTAATAAACGTTGTTCTTCCATATATTCTTTTTTAGCTTTCCCACGTGCAATTAAATGGTCTTCAATAGTATCATGTTGTTCCCGTCCACTACGTCCTTGTCCACGCACAGGTGCATATATACTAGATGCATTACTATTCATACTTTGATTGATATTTGAATACTCATCATCGTCGTATATATCATCATTATAATCTTGTGAATAATCATTCTCGTTACTACTACTATTATTGTTATTGTTACTACTTTCCATTAAATTTTTATGCTCTTCTAATTTAGCACGTATTTTTTCTTTTAACCCTTCCGTTTCTTCTGTAGTTACTTTTAATTTTTGTATACGTTGTTTATGTCGTTCTAATAATTGATCCGTACGACGTTTTGTATCTGCATGTTGTTGTGCTTGTAAATCATTTTCATCATACCCATCATTCATCATTGGTTTTATTTTTTAATGAATATGTATGTATGTATGTATAAAACTAAATTTAATAAATATTAGAAATAATAATAATTGGTGAAACGGACGTGTAATAAATAAAAATTACTAAAATCTTCAAATCTTAATTTTGTATGAAAAAAAATAAAAATTGTTTGAACTAACACTTTCAGCCAGACACACAACAAATATTAAGTGTTAATATGAATGAATAGACTATTTCTATTAATAATATTATGATCACTATCGATATCTCTCTATATTGTTTGTACACACATATACAGATACACAATCATCAATATATATATGTAATAATATATAAGTTAAGACCAATTTAGGTGAATATATTTCAATAGTGTGCTGTGTTAATTTATGATGAAGAATCCCATTCTGTTTCGGCCCCTATCATTCATAACGAATTTATAGCTTTTTCCACTTATAATATCCATGTTTGTAGTGCTGTGAACGGCCTAGTATATTAGGATAGATATAGCATTGTTACGAATAGTATGAACACAGCATTCATTGTCATTAACATGGAAATAGCACCAGTCAGTCATTTTAGTGCTGTGGACAGCCTAATATATTAGCATTGGTACAACATAGAAAGATCCAGCCCGCCGTCCACCCAGCTTGTGTTTCAAGAGAAAACGGTCTGGACAAAAAGGTTTTTTGATTTTTGATGAGTTTTGAATGCATGAAATTTTAATTTATAACGCACTGAAGTTAAAGGTGAAAAATATTTACTCTCGCATATATATTTAAAGCATATGCACATGTTTTTTCATACAGACCTGTGAATGTGCGAACGTCCAAAAACTTCAACATTTTTACGACACCTTCATTTTATCAATATTGCCTAGTTTTTTAACTTTTTGTAATTGCTTTGTTAAACGTTGTATGGTTGCTTGCAATGCAATAATTTGTGATGCTTGATCGGTGGTAGTTTTAGTTGCTGATGGTGTATTTGTCGTTGTTGTTGTTGTCGATGATGATGGTGGTACGGAATCATTGCTTGTTTCTACTTTTAAACTATCAGCAATAGATGTACCATTCGATTTGATGGAAGATGACGATGGTGATGATGACATGATTGGCACACGGTCGGTCTCACGGTCTCTCTCACGGTCTATTTTACCCCCCAGATAAGAAGTAAAATCTCAAATCGAACCAAATTAAATCCACAACAATCAGGACAATCAATCAAGTCAAATCAATCCACAACAATCAAATCAACTCAATCAAATAATCAACACCTTTAACTATATAATCAGTCCACAACAACCAATCCAATCCAATCAATCAGTCCAATCAACTCAACTCAATCAACTCAGTCGAAACAAATCAAATCCAATCAAGTCAACTCAGTCGAAACAAATCAACTCAAATCAATCCAGTCAATCAATCAACTCAACTCAAATCAAATCAACACTTTTATAAACTATATATATATATATATACAAACACACACACATACATACATACATATATATATATATATATACATATACATATATATTAAATTATTATCAACACAAATATATAACGTATCACTATTAGGAAATAGAAAATAAAGCATAAATAACACAGGTAACAATAAGAAAAAACAAATATGTGTGCCTATTTATAGCATTATTTTCATCCTCATGTTTCTAATGCTGTGTGCCTACTATTAGTCTATGACACATTCTCTCTCTGCAACGTTATTCTTACATTCTTACTGTATAAAGATTGAAAACGCCTCTTCTTGAAATTGATGGCAAAAGTAATGAAATTTGCTAATGAAGAAGAAATTGAACGAATGAAACAATGGCAAGCAGCACAAGCCGGTTCAAAAAAATAATTGTTCACACGTATCTCGCCTTTTTTAATGAAAGTGGCATTGACTTTTTTTTCCACACATAAAAGGATACGAGTCTGTGAAAAAATAAAAATCCCAGCAAGGGATCTAGAGGAGAGAATTGATAAAACACATTTTAATTTAAAAACGTAAAAAATTTTACGCTATCATCATCTAAAAATATAATATTTTATTATAACATTTGAAATACATGATTTTACGGTCTTTTCACTTTTCACACACTCCTCTCCCCCCCCTTTCGAATCATTTTTCTACCAAAAACGTTCACATTCCTCACTCATATCAATTTATTATATAATATAGTACTCAACGTCATATCAATATAATTCCATCGTATGCAACTATATGATGATGTTGATCCACCATGAAAGTCCATACCAAGTTGTTGAAATGTTTCCTTTGTATATTGATCTTTATTATCATTGAAACATGTATTTTGTTGTATTATATCATATTTACGCCAATATTCTTCTACAAACATTTGTATCATTTGTTCTAATATCGTTACATGTTTTACAGCATGATGGTTTATATTTGCTGCATCGACATCATCATCATCCCTAACATTATCTTCGTCTTCTTCTTCTGCAGGATCATACGGTATTGATGTTAATAAATCATGTGCTTGTAACATAGTCAATTGCATTTTTTTCGTAGAGGAATGAAATCCATCCAATTCAACACGTAAATTTCTCCAATTACGTTCAATTTCTTGCATATGACGGGTTAATAATTTTATACCAATGTTTGGAAATTCATTCAATACACCAAATTTATTATCTGCTACAACTATATTATTATTATTGCTATCATTATTATCTGAACTTATAGACATATTTTTCATTGACATTTCAATATCATTATTATTATTATTATTTACATTATTATTATTTACATTATTATTGAATACATTTATTGATTTATTATCAATATTATTATCACGAGTTGCATTACTTAATTCTCGTAACAATGGTAGACGTTCTGCTAAATTATTTATACTATTAAACGTTGCTTGCGATGACCGTTCAATATCATTCCATTCATTCATATATTTCACAAATTTATTATAAATATTTTTTAATTTTTTATTTAATTTAACTATTATTACATTATTTTTAGTAGAATTTAAATTATTATTATTATTATTCCCATCAGATGCTTTTTTTAATTTTGCTCTACGTTTTGCATTATTTGATTTTTTACGTGGCATATTTCTCACAGATGATTGTAAAATAAATCAGTAATATGTATACACAGATTGGAAAATTCAACATTTTTATTTTCACCGGGTTTGTATTTCCAACTATTCCAAAGCCCAATGCAATTATACATATGTGATGTATTTATATGTATCAATAATGCTGCAATAAGAAAAAAACGCAACTTACGTAATAACTAAATAACGGGGGGCATAGACAATGATATGACAGTGTTATTTACAAAAATAACACGGATTACAACCAAATCAATACTATATCTATATTAATATACTAGTAATAAAAGACTGAAATACTAGAAATAACTTGAATGGAAATAGATTTCTTAAATAAAGATACATATTATACCACATCTAAGACTATTAATAACTATGATACGAATATATGAAAACATGATAAATATGGAAATTTATTTTCCTTTCATACGATTGGCTGTTTTTTCCATGCAAACTTTATTATAATAATTGCAATACACAAATAAACGTTGTAAAAAAAAAAAAACTAAACATAGAATAATATATTGCACAAAACTACATGTAATTCCTCCCATCATACAAAAAGATATCTTATTGATCAATAACAACGACAAATTCATATACAAACACACAAGTATACCCACTCCAAATATACCACTTATACTATAGTCTGGTTTGACAATCCATCCTCCATTTTTCCTCGAATCCTCTAATATAACCAATGTACAACAATCAACAACAACAACAACAACATTCCTCCAAAAACACGTCGTATATAACATTTTTGAATACAACATTATTGTACATTTTTATTATCATTTTTAACATTAATCATACCAATGCACAAAAACATTGTACAGTATCAGATCTTTTCACGGATACAGGTGGTGTACGATTTAGAAAACCGTTAACTGATATACCAACTAATTGTATTTCATTTGAAGGTACTGGTGCTGTAGAAACGAATGGTTATGATAGTTTATTAGGTATATTAACTGATATTATGACAGTAGAAGAAATAGTTTTAAATTATGCATTGTTAGGAGATAATGGTGCGAGTGATTTTGCAGATTGGTATAAAATAAACAAAGATGCTGGCACGTTATCGAATCTAGAACGTATATCCTTACAATTAAATGATATAAGTGATGTTGGTGTTATAGCATTAGCAAAAGCATTATGTTCCACAGGTACAGGTTGTGATACTTCTCCAGTAAAAGAATTATCGTTACATACAAATGATATAGGATATGGTGGTGCACAAGCAGTTGCTAATTTAATTGCTGGTACAGATAAAGGATTAGAAATTATTAATTTAGGTGAAAATCATATTGGTGAATCTGGTGGTACTGCATTAGGTGTTGTAAGTATTATATATATAGTTATGATTAATTATATTCTGAAGTAGATCATTTTGTCAAAGTACATTAAAAATATAAAAATAACAACAACAATCACAACTAACAATCATATATAAAACATCATATTATACAACAGGCATTGAAAGATAATACATATTTAAAACGTTTAATATTATACGCAGATCCATTAGGTGTTAACAATACAAAATCCATATCAGATGCAATGATAGAAGGTAATTTTGCATCTGGTATTATTTCTAATTTATATGTGATTGGTAATAATATTAATGATAATGGTTTAGTCGCAATTGCAGATGCATTAAAAGCTAATACGGTATTGACACATTTAGATATAGGTAAAAATGTCATAAAAGACCCAGGTGCATTACTATTATATGCAGCATTAAGTAATCAAGTTGGTAATGCAAATAGTGCAGTCGAAGTGTTAGGTTTACAATGGAATTACATAACAAATGTAGGTGCAAATTTAATAGCAAAATTATTAACTGAAAATAATAAGATAAAATGTTTAGATTTACATGCAAATAGAATTGAATATAATGGTACAAAAACAATTGCAAATGCATTAATGCATAATACGGCATTGAAATATTTAGATATTAGTTCCAATTTATTAACACAAGCTGAAATTTATGATTTAAAACAATATTTTAAAACGACTGCAACGAATTTAGATTATGTTTTTTTAGATACAAATGATTTAGGTACATATAGTTGCATGAAATTGAAATATTGTGATATCGATGATACACGTTTAAATGATATTTGCAATAATAAAAATATTACTGAATATCATAATGATGTTATTGGTTGGAGAAGGTGATTCATTTTAATTTTATATTTATAAATAAATATACAATTTGTTTCGGTTTTACAAGGTGGAGAAAAGTGGGGCATTAGAGAGATGGTGATGATAGTTTGTGATTCAGACAAGTATTCAGTTTTGAATATATATATATACAAACTTGATGTGCTCCTAATTTTTAACTTTTAAACTAATACTGTAATGAAACAAAATAACAGACAGTGTTTCTTTTGAAATAAAGTCTAGTTTTGTACTTAATATACTCATTATTATACTTTATACTGAACATTTGCCTATCTAAAACTTTTAAAAAATTATTCTACTATTACTATAACACTATAACTAAAAATTTTGTAAGTCATCAATATAATACATAATACTACATACAATTATTATCAATTTTTATGGCAGTTATACAGTTACCATTTAAGAAAGAGAAAGAAGTATTGGATAAAAAGTTGCATTTATATATAAAATAGATATAAATTGCATATCATATAGTAATAACAAAAAATAAGAATGAATCAACAATACTTGGAAAATGCAGATACGGCGATGACAGCGGTTGGTATCGGTACAGCTGTAGCA
>LT649679.1:0-16380 GCA_900128395.1 Stramenopiles sp. TOSAG23-2
ATAAATATGTAAATTGATATTTCAGGAATATAGATAAATGATTTCATTGTAAATTTATAGTAGAAAAAGGATAAGAAATATATTTTCATCATTTTTTATATATTTTCGGATATTTGCTATTTTTTACAAACATATGAAAAATAAAATTGGCATTTTAGAAAACGATATATATATATTTCCCATAGTGAATAGTGTTAATTTGTAAGTGTACAGTTTTGCCGACTATAAAATGAACAAATAAAATCACATAAAATATATATAGATAAATATACTTAGTAGTATATATGAAATAAATATAATTTGCCCGCCACGTGCCCACCACCGGATTCTTGGCGGCTCGCTGCTCGCTGCTCTTCTGTGTGTTGTCTGTGTATCCTTTTTTCTGAATTGATTTGTTTTAACGCTTCTGTACATACCAGTCTACCTTCATAGATGATTAGTAGTCGTCTATATACACATTACAAAATAATACAAGACTAGACGTACAGTTGGAGCTGTAAGCGTCATACTATTTAAAAATAATTTGTTCTCCTATAGTATAGTATTTGGGCGAAATTTAAGATGGGATGTATCCAAGATGCATTTGCTGATCATTCTTTTGATTGGGTATATTTATTGGAGAAAAAAAGATGGGAGCCTCTGAGGAGATTATTTGAAATAAGAGCAGGGACTGCAAAGCAGCAACATAAGGAATCGGGAGATTTGCCCATTCACGAAATGTTGAAGTATCCTGGCATCCCGTTTGATATTGTTCAATTATGTTTGAATTGTTATACGGGAGCAGCTCTAATAGAAAATAGTGTTGGCGAGTTGCCGTTTGTAATAGCTATACATAATAAATTGGAAGTTAAAAGGTTACAAATGATTATTGAAGCAAATCCAGCACAGGTCTGTAGCCAAAGATGCAAAGCAGTAAATGAACTGCCGCTACACATGTTGTTAAAACGCCAGAAACCAATTAATATGGTTTTGTTTGAGTTGATATTAAAAAGTTTTCGAGATGCAACAAAGCAGACAGATATTTCTGGGCTAATACCATTACAATTGGCGTGTAAAATGAATACGAATAAAAAAATTATTATTGCGCTTACCGAAGCTTATCCAGCAGGGGCTGCTGAGACCCTGCCTGGTTTTACAAGTCTCGTTCAATGGGCGTTTAAAACGATTAAAAATTTGCAAGATCAAATGGAAGTTATTTCAGCATTAATACGTGCAGATCCAACTAGTGCTAGCTATGTTGATGAACAAAATAATTTACCGATTCATTATATATGCGAACGAGAAAATACGCCACTTGATTTTATAAGAACCGTTTTTAGAGCATACCCAGGGTGCCTTTCAAAAAAAGACGAAGATGGAAATACCCCATTACATAGTGCGGTTGAGACATTAAGTGGTAATACAGTCGAGCAGGTGGTAAATATGTTTTTGGACGAGTCAACAAAATGTGCAGCAATCCAAGACGGAGACGGCAATATGGCATTACATAGCGCTTGTCAATGTCGTAAACCTTCATCAAAAGTAATTTTAAGATTGATACAAGCAAATCCAGAAGCATTAAAAAAACGTGTTAAAGCAAATTCAAAAGCATTAACGTTTTTTAAAGCAGATCCAAAAGCATTAAAAAAAAGTGATAAAGAAGGAAATTTGCCACTTCATTCGGCACTGGAGCTTGGTGATGTAATTCAGCCTGATGTAATTAAAGTAATGATTGATACGTATCCTGGTGCAGTAAAAATCAAGGATAATGACGATAATACGCCATTACACTCGGCAGTCGAAAATATGCGAAAGTTTGCCTCGGCAGTCGTTGATATGTTATTAAAAGCTGATCCTGGTAATTATGCCGTCAAACAAAGAGATACAGAAGGTAATTTAGCTATTCATTCGGCTTGTGAACACCCACGACCTACAAATGATGTAATATTAAAATTGATTGAGCATTATCCAGATGGTCTAAAGAAGAAAGATAAAGATGGCAACCTAGCGATTCATTCAGCTTGTGAGAATAATGAACCGAATGATAAAGTAATATTGAAAATGATGGAACTATATCCAGGCAGTCTCAAAACGAAGGACAAAGATGGGAACCTTGCAATACATTCTTTGAGTGAAAACACTAAACAAATGGAAAATCGTGATAAAGTGATATTGACAATGATTGATTTATATCCAGATTCACTTCGTCAAAAAGATAAAGATGGAAATACACCTTTGCATTCTTTCATTGAAAATCCATCACAAATAAATAATCGTGAGAAAGTGATTGGTGTTATGGTAAAAGAATATGAAGGTGCTCTTGCCGAGAAAGACAAAGATGGAAACCTACCGATACATAGCGCTTTGGCACAAGGTAAAAAAATATCAATTGAAGGCATAAAAGCATTACTTGTATATCGAGAAAGTTTACTTGTTAAAAATGCTCGTGGAAATATTCCATTTCATCAAGCATTTAATATGGCAGGTAAAAAACTTGATGACAAAGCAAATGCAATTTTAAATGCAAATCCTTCTGCTATGTTAATTTCTGATAGAAACTGTTATGGTAATTATTGTTATTTCTTACATTGGGCTATTGGGACTAAAAAAAAAGATTTGCTTAGACTATGTTTAAAAGTGTGCCCAGATGCAGCAAATTGTATTGAAAGAAATCAAAAGACGGCTTTGCATATCATGCTAGATAGCGTGGATAACACATATACAGATGATGATATAAAGGCATTATTAGCATGTACAAAAGCAGAAACGTTGATTAAAAAAGATAAGAACGGTGACCCAGTATTTTTCAAAGCCTTTACACAAGCTAAAGATGTTTTGAACAACCGATCTAAATTGATTTTAGAAGCGAATCCAAGCGTACTACTTATACCAAGTCGAAATCATAGAAACAAGCTGCTGCTTGACTGGGCTATTACTACTGCTAATCTGAAGGTCATAATTGGAATATGTCGTATATATCCGGAGGCAGCTTTAAAAAACTTTGATTCCAATCACATGTTGCCAATCCATAAAATATGTTTAAACCGTGGCAATTTTGAAGTTTTAAAAGCTTTAGTTGAGGGTTGTCCTGATTTGTTAATAACTGGAGGTAAGCTTTATGTATCTCTATTCTGTCTATCTTAACCTTTTCCATTGACGCTACTAACATCTTTAAAAATCTATTTCATAAAAAAAGGTGGCAAAAGAAAGAAATCTGGGCTGCCTATCCACTTTGTTTGTCGAAATGAGAAAAGTACGCTTGATGTTTTCAAGTTAATTCTTGGTGCTAAATATGAAATGGCAAAGAAAATAGCTTCAGCATTTGATGGGGAAAAAAAGTTACCACTAAGACTTTGTTACGAGATGGGATTTTCAAAAGAAATTTTAGATTTAGTATCAAACGCAAATCCAAATGCACAAGAATTTATGTTTGGTAAGATGAGGGATAAATTTCCAACTGGCAATCCAATGAATAATAACCAAACTTGAGGGTAAAAATCGTACCTAATTTGGTCCGTATTTTTTTTTTTATTTATATTAAATATATATCTATGATATAAATAGTTCGTATGGCATATATGATATTTATATTACTGGTATAATTAAAATTTAGTTCGTAGTTCGTATTAATGAGATACGAGTACGAGTATAATATTTTAAAATACAATTTAATTTATATGTGTGATCAGAGAGAAGAATCGAAGAATGCGAAGAAGGCTGTGGAAGGCTTCATGCTGTGGACCTTGTAAATGTTTGCCCCACAACAATGTTAGAAATTATTTATTATTAGAATTATGGTGCTATGGTTTGGGCTGCTGTGCTGCTGTGCTGTGTCCAACGAAGAACACACCACGAAAAAAAAACAACAAAAAAACCAAAAAGAAAAGATCTATTAAAATACTATAAAATACTATTTAATAACATTACTGTATATAGAATATATGCATATCTTTTATACTAATAACATAAATAAGACAATATAATACCAAAAGAAAAGAAACATGCCAATTGTTACATCTGGTTCAAATTTAACCTTAGTTGGGGCATTATTTGGTGGACGAACAGAGCGTTGCCAGTGGATGCTTGAAGAATTAAATGTTGATTATCAACATGACCCAATGCAAGTATTGAAAGGTGTTCCTTCCACCATGGCCTAGGGTTTTCTGTCAATTACTATGGACACAGCATTAATAATATCATCAAGCATATACCATGGACAAAACTCATTCAATTTAAGGTGTCATCACTTTTAAGGGAAAAGGGAAAAGAGAAATAGTGGAGACCTTTTTTGCTTGAGTAGATGTGAGCCTCTCATTTTGCCTTGTTTTTTATTAATCTTTTTTTTTTTTCGCTAAACATCATCATAAAAAATAAGTTGATCTCCTATAGTAATTACTATGGACATACCATTGCATTTACAACAAATTGTATTAATTGTTGTTGGATGAAACCAAAAAGATAGGGGAGAGAGATAATATAATAAATAGTTTGGATCATGTCGATGTATTTAGAAATAGAACCAGCTACAGATTTTTTTTATATATATTTGATTAGTATCTGTATTATTACTACACCAAAGGAGAGAGAGAGAGAAACAGGAAGAGAACGTATTACAACGACAAAAACAACAACAATGAAATTGAAATTTTTATTATTTTTATTATTTGCATTATTACTTGCAACATCATTTATTAACCACGTTCATGGTCAAGATGATGAGGATGAAGACGATGAGGATACAACAACAATGAAATTGAAATTTTTATTATTTTTATTATTTGCATTATTACTTGCAACATCATTTATTAACCACGTTCATGGTCAAGATGATGAGGATGAAGACGATGAGGATACTTATGATGACGCAGCTGCTGAAACTGCTGAAGAAGCCGAGGAGGAGGAAGACAACGACAACATGTACGAGCCTGATGCTGGACAAGGAAGCGCTCATCCATTGACCGATATGCCAGAATCCTCCCCAGATGTTCTTACTGCATATGTATTCCCAAAACGATCTATCTCGGACGGATTACCAGTTGGTGAAGAAACAAAAGTTGTTGTTGGTATTATTAATAATGGCGAACATAGTGTTAACGTTACACGTGCTATGGGAAGTATCAACTCACCATTTCAATTTAGTTTCCACGTTCAAAATTTCACCATGCGCGGATACCAACCACAAGTGGAAGTACCACCAGGTGAAGAACGTAACATCGAATTTGCATTTACACCAAGAGATGATATCGAAGCAGTTGACTTTACTGTATGTTTAACAGTATTTTATGAAGACGATGAAGAAACTTTCAGCACACAATTCTTTAATAGTACTGTTAAATTTTATGAACCAAACAAAGGTATGGACGCACAATCCGTATTGTCAATGTTCCTTCTTCTAGGATTTGTTGGTGCTGTTGGATATTTTGTATCAGGATCACTAATGGGCAAGAGAAAAGGTGTTTATTCCAGTTCCTCCGGTGCAGGTAATGATGAAGAGTGGGTGAATACAGATTTTGTGGAATCCAAAAGTAGTGGTAGAAGAGGAAGTCCAAAAAAAAATAAAAGAAAATCAAATTAAAAGAAAAACAAAAATCATATGGTAAAACAGAATGAAAAAACAAAAACGCAAAATATAATAACAAGAAAAAAAGTGGTAGAAGAGGAAGTCCAAAAAAAAATAAAAGAAAATCAAATTAAAAGAAAAACAAAAATCATATGGTAAAACAGAATGAAAAAACAAAAACGCAAAATATAATAACAAGAAAAAAGAATGTGCAATATGAGGCATGATGTAAGCAAAGTGTTTTTTAAAAAAAATATTTTTAAATTTTATTTTTCGTATTTTTTTAATATTTTACTAAAAATTTTAAATATGTACATGTTATCATATCAATATCATAACACAAATTATTTTTTATTTTATTTTAATTTTTATAAAAACACAAGCTATCATATCAGAGAGTAAAAACTGTGCTACTAAATTTAACCCCCCTTTTCAAATTTTTTGTTATCAATCTCCTTCATATATACTTGGTATTATTGTAATATATTATGCCCATGTATCTTTTGTGTGTGTGTATTTTATTTTTTACATTTTTGTTTCATTTGCTATTCGTAACAACATTTATGTAAATCGCCTTGCAGATTTCTGAGCATTTCTTTTAATTAAATTTTGTTGTCTTGCAACATTTTGTGGATTGTACACTACAGAACTATGCATATATTCTACATCTTTGTCAGTTGGTTCCCATTTATGTAAATATTCGCGTCTACCTCTATAAGTTTTTAAATGATATATAGGATCAGGCTTTTCAGCATCAGATGGAGCTAAATCTTTGTCAGTTGGTTCCCATTTATGTAAATATTCGCGTCTACCTCTATAAGTTTTTAAATGATATATAGGATCAGGCTTTTCAGCATCAGATGGAGCTAATGCACCGTTTGGAGCGAATATAGTGACTTTAGAAGCACTACCACCTGAATTATGCCCTTGTTGATTACGACCCCATGAAACATCATTCGTATTAGAATGTTTACCCATCGCATTTTGTATTGCATTGGAATTTGTTGAAAGCGCATCTCCACCAATTACATCTCTACGTGCATTAACATCACGCAATGCATATAATGCGCGAACCATTTCTTCCATTTCTATAGAACCACCGCCATCACGATCAAAAAAGTGAAAGATCATATCAATATCTTGCTTCGTTATATCTATTTCTTCATTTTTCTCTGCAAATTTACCTAATAATTGACCAAATTCTTCTCTATCTAATTCACCGTCGCCATTAACATCAAATCGTTTAAATGCATGCATTATACGACCCATATTTTGCTTTAATACTCTCACTAATTTTGGTGCCAAATCAACAGCTGCAACATGGAATTTATTTTTTCCATGCATCATTTTCACTTCATTGCCTAAACGTGCTTCTGTATCTTCTTTGATTTTATCTTTATATACCCGTTCAAATTGCAAAAACGTTTTATCCCATTCTTTGTATTGTGGATCTTGTAATCTATTTACTAACTCATCGTACCTAATACGACCTTCCTCATCTGTTGCAAATTCAGTATGCATTAATACTTGTATTTCAGCTTTTGTTAACGGCAGGCTTAACATGGATAATATACTCCTCAATTCATCAGCATCTATGTAACCATCATTATCCACATCATATTGCTTTAATAGACCATATAAATGTGAATTTTTTGCCATCATAAATTTTTTCCGTAAAAATGTAATTGCTTGTGATAATTTAGTTGCACTGACGTCATCCTCATTGCGTTTAAATTTATCTGACTCACTACTAACATCGCTGAAATTCATTGTATTTTGTCCTACTAACATACCACCTTCGCCTAAAACATGCCCATGCCCCTCTTGTAATCTAACAGCTTCTAAAAATTCTCTAGAACTAACTTCACCAGAATCATCACGATCAAAAAATAAAAAAATGGCATCCATTTCTTCATCTTTTAAATGTACATTTAGCATTCCAAGCGCTCTGCTAATTTCATCACGACTTAATGTACCACTACCATCTTCATCCCAAGATTGAAAGACGCGTGCTAATGATGGATGTGCCGCCATCCGTTCTTTTAACATCTTCAATGCTGATTCCACTCTATTTTTCCATAAATCGCGTTGTGCATGTCTTCGAATAGTTGATATACGGTTACCATTTGCATCATCCAGGCCTGTAGGTGTATTTCCACCAGAAACTAAATCTTTGTATGTCATACCATCTAATCCTTTAATAGAACGATGATTTTTATTAGGTGAACTATGTCCACCACCAGGTCTTTTTCCTTTCGTTGGACTTTGTGAATGTGGACTGGTTGGGCTATGTATTGTTAGCAATAAACTCCCAACTTCTCGAGGTCGTAAATAGGAACCACGATCATCATGTGCTGGGTTGGGAGCTTTAATACCATACGCCCATCTAACTCCTGCACGGCCGTTTGGTGCAGGTTGTATAGGAGGTTGCTGTTGCCAAGATTGTATGGCTGGGATTTTCACTTGTGTTGCATCTGTATTGCGTGTTGGTGGTGCTAATAAACGGACATTACTACAACCCAATGCTTTCCTACGATGCCGTACACCAATACCATGGTCTAACTTATCATAATTTTGTCTACCACGTGCTTGATTTGCTCCTGCTTGTCTTGGTGAACGATTTGGTGTAAAGCGCGATTCTTTAATAGGTACATCCATTGGTACACCACCAAAACCCGTTGGTCCTCCAGGTCTTCGTGGCATTTTTTATAGATTAAATATAACGTTATAATTGAAATATTTATATGTTTTATACAAAGGTATGATGTATGATGTATGTGTATTGTATTCTATTACAGTCTTTGTTTTTACTTTTATTGAAAAAAAAAGGTGTATTAATAATAATAACAACACAACAAGTAACCGATCTTATTATTATTATAAACTCATCATCATAATATCGGAGGAAAAAAATAAGGAGAAAGAAGAAAGGAGAGAAGCTTCAGCCAAAATTATACTTGATAGTATAATGTTTTCAGTGGATAGATATATTTTGCGAACTCTAAACTTAAACTAAAACTCTATAAATTATGAACTTCCTTTACTCCTACCACAACACCACAACACTATAATACCACCGATACAACTAGCTAACACAAAAAAAAGGCTGTGTGATGATGTTATTTGTTATCCTGCTGGTTTTAGTTCATGATTTTCTGATATTTTCATCTATCTCTATTATTACTTAGACTTTAAGGTATTATAGACCCATCTAATAAAACTGGCCACACATTATATACCCGACCAATCGTGTATACTCAAAAAGGTCGAATCTTCGCATAAAAACCTTATATATTTAGTTGTTTGTGTTGTAAAAATAACAAAGAGAATAACTATACACACTATTGACGCGCAGGGAGTAGCTCTAAGAGAGGCTCACAACAGCACAACAACAGTGTATTAAGTTTATGTATTACCACCTGGTGGTAAGGCTAATAGTTGAAAGAATAGCACAGGATGGATAGGCAGATTAGGATAGGAAAGAATCTTCCAAACCAGCAAAAACTGGCAAACCAGCAAACCAAAAACCATTGTGAGCTTTTCGGCTGCTTCTCTGTTCGCCCGGATCTTTGATGCATGAGCGAAGGCAAAAAGGCACGAGAATGACAACCCACATACTGTGTAGTGTTAATAAATTTTTAATTCTACATTAACCATTCGTCATCAAGAATGGCCGGCTACATCATTAAGATTTGGCAAAATGCTGCTGAAAATGACTGTCCTATCAAACATATATTTATACTTACTAGTATAATAAATATTACACCAGCAAACCATTTTTTGAAGATCTTCTTCACCAATAACGTAAAATATATATATTATATCTATTAGAAAGAGTTTAGATAAGCCATGTGTGGGGGTGGTAAAGGAGGAAATCATTTTCAATTGTATAATCTGCCAAACCTTCCTTTACGTCTACATTGCGTGCGTGTGTGTGTGTGTATTTACCGTATATACATAAAAGTTACATCTATATTTATTGTTATCAAACTAGTTTTATCGTTGGATAAAGAAATATATAGCATTTATTTAATTGGAGCAACTCGATAATAATACCCAAACACATATATCTATCTATATATAAGAAATATAGATATAATACATAATCAATAATAGTAATAGGTTTAATAATAAGAACAACTCTAAATAGCAATAAAGTATGTTTTTTTTACAAAAAATGTTCGCATTGCGCTACGTCGAGGATTTAAGAACATTAGGTTTTTGTCTGATATTTTTTGGCGTTTGTAGTTTACAATTTGCATATGATTTTAATAGTAATATGTTGGAGCGATTTGGTATGTTTGTAGTGACTGTGTTCTTTGCCTTTTTAGGTGCAGTGACATGCCATAACGCTATCCATGTTCCTATTAGTAGTTCAAAATCAGTGAACAATGCATTTCAAATTGTGATTTCATTGTGGTTTGGTTACACGGCATCTGCATATGTCCCAGGCCATAATTTAAGCCATCATAGGAACTTGCAAACACCACGTGATATTATGTCGACATATAAAATGAAATTTAAATCAAATTTTTTAAATGGAGTTTTATTTGCACCAACTATCATGTTGGCAACTGGGAAGAACGATGGTGCATATTTCGCAGCACAACGCAAGATGGGCCGGCCTATCTATAAGCAAGCACAAATTGAATTGGCTTCATGGGTAGTCTTTCAATTAGCACTTGCATCGATCGATCCATATAAATGGATGTTTGTATTTTTCGTTCCACAATTATTTGGTAAATACATGATTATTTCATTAAATACCTTGCAACATGATGGATGTGATGAAAATTCTAAATATAATCATTCACGTAATTTTGTGGATCCATGGTTAAATTATTTCTGTTTTAACAATGGATACCATGGCATTCATCACATGTACCCAGGGCGCCATTGGGCATTAACGAAAGTTGAGCATGATGAAAAAGTGAAACCAAATATTCATCCAAATTTGGACCATCCATCTATCTTTGAATATATGTTTGATCGATATATTTACCCTGCTCAACGTACAACTTACGATGGGAAAATTTATAATATTCCAAACAGAGGGGAAGATGAACCATGGTTTTATGCAACTACGGAAAGTTATTCAGATCGTGCATCGCAAAGTTATACATTAATGCAAGAGACAGGAAGAAATAGTATTAAACGAAAAGGCGAGACAAAAGGTAATGAAAACATTGGTGTTGTTCATGTTATTACCAATTAGTATTGGTTGGATCTGGGGAACAGGATATTGCTTATACTGTGAATGTTATCGTATGTACTTACCAGTACCTTCTGTTATTGTATATATCATATTTCAATTGTGGATGTGGGATACGGAAGAAGTCAACACAAAAAAATATATTGTCTTCCATGACAAAGCTTTAGAAGCAAAATATGGCAACAGACGTTATCCAATGTCAGAGCTTGTGGATGACTTTATTAATTCAAAAGTTAGTTTCAATAAGAAAGTGGAGAAAGGCGATTGTTGGAAAATATTGCAATTCCACCGACAACACTTTGTTTCCTACAAAGTTGGATTCAGACAAATCAAATGGTTATTATCCCAGTTTATTCCACCATTTTTACAATTTAATGGCCTTGGATATGGAAATAGTAGTGTCAAAGACAAGAAACATACGAAAAAAGAAATTGCTGAACATTACGACCGGGGCAATGATTTCTTCAATGCATTCATGGGACCAACGATGGTATACACCAGTGGTGTATTCCATGGGTTGCATCAAACTTTGGAACAAGCACAATTTAACAAAATGCAACTTATCTGTGAAAAGTTACAATTAAAAGAAAACGAGACCTTTTTAGACATTGGATGTGGTTGGGGTACATTAACACGCCATGCAGTGAAAGAATTTGGCGCAGTTGGTACTGGCGTTACTTTAAGTGTTGAAGGTAAAAAATGGTGTGACATGAAAAACGACGAAGAAAATGTGGAGACTGAAATTTTATGCCGTGATTACAGAGACATCCCGAAAGATCGTAGATTTAACAAAATTAGTTCCATTGAGATGGCAGAACATGTTGGTTTGGCCAATTTCGTTGATCCGTATTTAAGTGGTGTATATCGTTTATTGGAAGATGATGGTATCTTTTTAATGCAAGTTGCTGGACTTCGTCAAGGATCAAACTGGGAAGACGTCGCATGGGGATTGTTCATGAGTCGTTACATTTTCCCTGGTGCAGATGCAAGCACACCATTGAATTGGTACATCAGGCAATTGGAAGTTTCAGGATTTGAAGTTCATAGTGTTGAAACCATTGGTCGCCATTACTCACATACATTACATAAATGGTATGACAATTGGATGTCCAACAAAAAGAAAATTATGAAGAACCCAAAATATGGTGAAGGTTTATTTCGTTTATGGGAAATCTTTTTGGCATGGTCTGTAATCGCCGCTGGACAAGGTAGTGCAACATGTTATCAAATCGCTTGTCACAAAAACAAATACGATTTTCCACGTGACAGGTGGTGTGAATCTGATACGGTTTCCGACAATGCACCAACTGGCGTAGGTATTAGTAAAAAAAGGTCTAAAACACCTGCAAAGAAATCTAAACGTTCTAAAACACCAAAGAAAAAACGTTAAGCCAAGGGAACAAGGAAGCAAAAGAATCAAATCGTATATAAAGAAATTTAAGAAGAGATAAGGGAGAAATAGAGTATGGATGAATCACTATACACGCGTGTATGTATGTAAACAGATAATAAAGAGTACGCGTAGTTATTTCTATGTTTTTGTAGATTTTTGTAAAAGATAAAAAAAAAAGTGCATTAGGAAAAATGAGATGAGAAAAAACATTTTGAAAAAAGAAAATTTAGTACGCGTAGTTATTTCTATGTTTTTGTAGATTTTTGTAAAAGATAAAAAAAAAAGTGCATTAGGAAAAATGAGATGAGAAAAAACATTTTGAAAAAAGAAAATTTAAGATTTTAATAAAAAATACGAAGTAAAAAAAAAGAAAAGAAGAAAAAAGGAAAAGAGAGCGAGAGAGAAGAGGTGTGAAATTATGAACACACAGCCAGAACTTATAAAATAAAAGATATATATATAATTCTTTCGTATATATATATATTGAATAAGAGTCCCACCAAGATCGTCTTTACGAAACACGTACGCGTATATATATTTTATCCTAAATGCATATCATACCATCACACACATTTTTTTAAATAACATCATCACGCTTCTTATTACTGACCAGTATTGGTAGGTTCACTTGGAAGGAGGAGATCTTTTGATTGTTTCGCACTTTTCTCTTGTTTCAATGGCGTTGGATGACCCCCATTCAATACATAGACGACTATTAAATCAAGACATTTTGATAAAAATACCACGACACTACCGTGCTTATTAACAAAATGTTGCCGCGCTAATAACAACAAGCAGGCAGGTAACTTCATGTTCTCCATTTATATTTATAATTTTTCATCTATATATATATGCATTTTTGACGGGATTGCATTTTGAAGACTTAAATGGTTCATCTGTACTTGTTAGTATACATATATATATATAGGAAAATTTTTCCAAAGCCTAGAAATTAAGAATAAATGGAATATATATAAGAATATATATATACTATTTGAATAAAAATGAAATATCAAAGACATCTAGTAACGAAGACAAACGAATTCAAAAAAAAGAAGATCAAAAAATAATAATAGCGGTAGCGGTGCTTGTTTAAACGATGAGTGGATTAAAGTACATTAAAAAGGTGGCGGTATATTTCAACCCGTTGGATCCAAGGACGACAGGCATTAGGGAATTTTTTAGTCGAGTAAATACGACAAAGAATTTATTAACAAATCCAAAAGTGGAAACTGAATGTAATATATTTGATGAGGATGCACCACCAAAATTACAAGTTGATTTTATGGATGGGGATAAACATATTGTAGAAGATGCATCAAATATGATAGTAGAAGATATACTTGATCCAATTAATGCGAAATCAAAATCATTGTCTTTGAATGAGATGAATGGATAGCACTATATATTGGAATTTGCATATATATTACGTATGATTTTTAAAGTAAAATTTAAAATGGTATTTTTGTGTGTAAAAAACATTATATTTAATATTTTAAAGATAATATATTATTACACCACACACACACACACACATTTATTGATGTAACATCTCCCCTGCCGCACTACTACGACACCACAATAACATAATTATTTATATTTCCAAGATGTACTTTTACGTTTTTTCCTACTTGATGTACGAATTGAAGGACTACTCATGGTACGATCATCATCGTCCTCGTCCTCATATATACTATCATAACTAGATGACACTACTACGACACCACAATAACATAATTATTTATATTTCCAAGATGTACTTTTACGTTTTTTCCTACTTGATGTACGAATTGAAGGACTACTCATGGTACGATCATCATCGTCCTCGTCCTCATATATACTATCATAACTAGATGATCGTTTGCTTTTTTTCAATGGAAACAATAATTCATTATTATTATTAGTCAATATTGTACTATTAATACGTCGTAATGAAGTACGTTTTGCAGTTGCTACTTTATATAATAATTCTAATGTTTGATCACATGAACCTAATATATGATATATTGGGAATCGTTCTTTTCCCATAACATTGTATTGTTGTAAACATAATTTTTCATCTGTAACAATATTAAAGTTAAATATAGGAATTCTCCTTCGACGAGCTTCTAATACAGCATTAGTTGTAATTCCAACAGAATTGGATGTACCAACAAAAACTAATGCTTTACATTCTTCCATCCAATTTTCTACTTTTTCATATTGATAAAATGGATGACTTTCATAATCTTCATCAAAAAACAGACTTTGTGGCAATAATGGAGAACTACATTCTGAACACTTTGGTGCTGATTTTAATACAAATGTTTTACATATTGATAAAATGGATGACTTTCATAATCTTCATCAAAAAACAGACTTTGTGGCAATAATGGAGAACTACATTCTGAACACTTTGGTGCTGATTTTAATACAAATGTTTTATTTTTATCAATTGTTGTTGTTGTTGTTGTTGTTGTTCCATTCGTATTATTATTATCATGATCAAAATCTAATTTAATATTTTTCAACGTTGTCTCATGTGCTAAACAATCTTCATTAATACATTTATAATATGTCAAATGCCCATGAACTTCTACAATGCGTTCTCGTTCTATTGCGCCATCACCTTTTAAATGCAAACCGTCTATATTTTGCGTGACGACACGAACAGATGAAAATGTTTTACATATGTTTGCAATATTTATATGGCCTTTATTTGGTTGAGCTTCTAAATATTCTTTTTTATGATGTGTTTGTAACCAAAATGTATTATACCATATTAATGGATCTTTCAAAAATTGTTGTCTAGTTCCCCATTTATATACAAATCGACTCCATGTCGCGTTGTTCATACTATTATTTTCCTGAGCTGTTGCTGATGTTGTTGTTGCCGTGGATGAAGAGGAATTGGATCGATAGGTTGGTATACCAGATGATTTAGATAAACCAGCACCAGTGATGAATAATACTTTATCATTCATTTGACTGTTACTTTTCCCAGAGGATTTACATGTTGTTATTAGTGAATTTGGGGAAAACGATGGTGATTGTTCATCGTCATCACTGGTTGTTCTATTATGCCTTAACAACGATGCTAATGCTTCTATGCCTTCCATCGTTTCTCTGCAGACACTTTATCGTTTACGTTGTTCAAATTGTATCTCTTCAAACCATTTAACATGAAATCTGTATAAATCTATATGTACACCTGTATTTATAAAATAACTACTAAAAAAAACACTGTGATTGTTTGATTGATGATTATTTTACGACAAAATCCAATAGTAATACGTTTTAAATTTTATTAATTTGTTAATTTCTGAAGAGGAGTGTGAAATCTTGTCATTTTCAACAATTTGTTAAAATAGTATTTTCCCATTGTCCTTAGTTATAAATTCTTGTTTTTTTCACGATGATACACAAGGGTGTAAATTCCTATTGTCCTTAGTTATAAATTTTATTAAGAAGTAGTTGCGTGGGATGATGCACTAAAATTAACACACAGGAGGACTATATATGGCATCCCACGGGCTTTAATATATTTATTATAAAATTAATAATATTATTAATATTCATTAGACAGTGGTACTAGACGACAGTGATACAGTAAGATATACAAGAGAGGATAGAAAGAAGAGATAGACAGATAGTCCGTCTAGATACAAAACAACAAAAAAAGGAGAAACAGTACATACACAAAACTAAAAAAAGGTTTTATATACTCAATACAATATATCACTTATTTATATATATATTTATTTAATCAAACAAACAGTGAAATAATGGCATCGTTAGTTACTGATGATAATAATAATACAACAACACCAGCAACGAGAAGAAGAACAACAGCGGCAACTGAAGAATCTGAGCAAATGACCGATAATGAAATTCAACATTTTGAAGATTTACCTGGTATATTACAAATATGTATTGGTACTTCTACAAAACCAGGTCTCATAGCATATTTTGATGATGATATACTTGCAATGATAAATATGTTTGCGAAAACATGTAAAAAATTTCTTGAATATGATCCCTTGCGTTCTTATTATTTTAGAGTTGTATTAGCAAAGAAATATGGAGTCAATTTTGATGACAGTAGAGTAATTTTGGATAGAAAGAACATTCGCGATGAAGATTTACAAAATATAGGTGAAGCATTGAAAGCAAACAATACATTGACATACTTGGACCTAGATGATAACAATATTATTGATGTACAAAGTATTGGTGAATTGTTAAAAACAAACAATA
>LT649680.1:0-16360 GCA_900128395.1 Stramenopiles sp. TOSAG23-2
AAGAGGATGAAATTGTTAAAATGACGATGTAATTTTTACATGTATTTTGTGTTTTAAAAAATGGATATTTTTATAATTTAATGATTTCTATGAATTTTATACTTTATTTTAGTCATTTCTGTAAATTAATAATTTATTTAAGTACAAATTTTAATGTAAAAATTTGATGCCAGAAATTCTGCTATCCCTAATTTCTGAAAACAAGAAATGTCAAAATTATTTTGCCAATTGATAGGAAAAATGGTATACTAGTGGAGCCTAAGTTTAAAATGGTATTTTCACTGTTTTTCCTTTGTTTTCATGTAATGAAATGAAAAATCCACCATCATAACAATGAAATATAAGAATTTAGGTTGAAAATGTTAAAAATGATGAAATATGATGAAAAATATGCGCAATCCTATATTGTTACTGTATTTTAGTGAATCTGAATAATTTTACCAACTTCCCGAACTTCCTCCACCTTTGCCACTCCACGAGCTTCCAGAGCTGCTCCCACTACTACTACCACTGCTATTTTTGGAGGATTTCTTTATCGAATCCCACCAACTATCACTTTTACTATTAGTTTGCTTACTTGAGTCACCTACAACAGACCTTTTCACTTCACTCTTTTGAACATCAAGGTACCATGTCGACGATGGATCTCGACCTCGTAAAATAGCTGGAACGGTTGTAGTGACAGCAGCTGTTGAACTGGAAGTTGTTGATGTAGATGCGTTACTATTGCTGTTAATATTGTTTACAGCATTTGCCACGTAAATGTTATTTATCGTAGTATTTCTTGCTCTATCACGATTATAAGTATCGTAAGTACTTCCTCTTCCATTTCCATAAGATATTTCATTCCAAAAATCATTTACATCATTATATGCATAGTTGTTTCGGTATCGGCGTCGCATACGAGCATATCGATGGTGACGATTTCTCCCATATAAAACTGATCCCCATGCCCAAGATGTTAATATTGCTATACGCACACCATACCTGATTCCACGTGGATATACACTATTAACTCTCCATCGGTTATGGTATTGAATATCAGCAGTTTCCCCATCCATGCTTACACGAAGGATGGTCGCTGGTAAATGCTCCGTGATTCCCAATATGGAGTGTCGAGAGGTACGAACGTATACTCGATCACCAAATCTATATGCACCATGTCTATCGTTGCCTTCGTTTTCTGCTTCGTTGCCTCCAACGGCTTCCACACCCGGTGCTGTTGGCATTGGTAAACCATCAAGCTCTGGAACGTTTCCAGTCAAAATATTTGCTCTACATAATGGACATGTTGAACGATTTTGTATCCAACGATCAATACATGATGTGTGGAAAGAATGTCCACATGCAAGGGTACGAACACGATTAACACGATTTACTTGCTCCTCATTCTCCTTCTTTTCCCTTTCAACGCGATAGCTTCTGAAGCAATAAGCAAATGCAAGTACGGATACAATTTTATTCCTTTTTCCTGCTTTCCAAAAATTGTAATAAACAAGAACGCCAGCAGTACATATGTTCAAAATAGTTGGATACCAACGTTTAAGACTAATTAAATCACTTAGATACCACCTACGTTCATACCCAGTTAAATTTTCCATATCAACATCAAACATTGAAGGTCCATTCGTTGATTCTAGACATATACCGCAAATATCATCATCTTCACGATTATCATCTTCACCCTCATTACCATCATATAGCTGACTACTAGCTTCATTGCTTTGCTCATTTTCAAGACCTCTAGTAGTTTCATATTTACAATTTGCAATGACATTGTGCTTCAATATAGAATACGAGAAAAAGATTAACAATGGAGAGATAAACACACCCCTCCAACGTCCTAACCAGGATGTAAAAATTTCATAATTTTTGTTATATTCCATCAATCGTTCAATCTCTTGAAGGCCAACCGTTGCAGCTTCCATATACTTTTCCTTCTTCAAATACGGACCCATTTTATTAATGACACTATCTCCTTGAGAATCCGTTATTAACCGTTTACCACCCGTATGTACTCGTAGTAGGCGATCTTTCAGCGCAATGATTAGCAGAACAGCCCCTTCCGGCTCTATTTCCTGTCGATTTCGTTTGGCTAATAATACATTATTACTAAATGCTTTTAATAAGTTTTGTTTCATCTTTTTAGACCCGGTAGCAATGGGCGCTACTTGGGATATAGAATTCAAGAACATTAAATTCAAATAATTACTCTCTTTCAACATATCTTTCGCTCTTTTGAAAAGTCTGTTATATTTATTTCCTTCTCTAGCAGCATAGTATTTTTCAGCATAACTAAATATATTACTATTTTGCATTAAGTTAATTGCTGCTTCAACTGGCGTTATTAAAGATGTTTTTTTATTAAACAACGACATATTGGTATATTTATATGAATATAGTTATATATATTGTTACATATACTAAGCAAGAAAGAAGACACTGTTTAATATACAAAAAAACTACCGCAATAGTATATATACAATCTATACAATTACTAATATATATATCTATATCTATGTCCACCATCTATCATCAATAAATAAAATACATCTTTTTAGTTTAAAGATTGGATTGGTAAAAGCCAGAAAGGATATTGAGAGCGTAAAAGCTCACACAATGGCCCAACTATACGACGAAGTTCCCACCAATGTGCCAATGTTATTACCCTGCCGGGCCTGGAATATCAGGTCCCTTAATAATCTTACGACTAATGTATGAATGGTATCACCATGTACCATCGTATTTCTTATTAACTAGTATACTATATAGTCGTCTATTTCCTTAAAGAGCTAAATATTTGCGAAAGTATATTGCGAATACGCGAATACGCGAATACCAGTGGAATACCACAGGGAATATTGGCCAGCCGCCAGGAACAACCAGGAATACATCTCTCTTTTCTTAGAACCACAAGTTAAATATAAAGTTACTGTATGTAGGTACAAAAGTCTTCATTGTAGATATCTTACCTCGTCGTCGTCGTATATACATCATCAGGGGTCAATACAAACAACCAAAAGAAAAGTAGTAGAACATATATATATATATATATATACAACACATTATTCGTATTGTTTTGTTTTTTTATTGATTCTATTGTTTAAAAAAAAATATGTTTAGAATACCTAGCTTTGGTGGTGGTGGTGGTAATGCTGGAAATAATGGTATACCAAATATACCAATACCTCCTCCAAATATTCCAAATAACAATAACAACAACAACAACAACAACAACAACAACGATAACAACAATAAAAAAAAGGATGATGATGATAAGAAATTTCAAGGGTTTGATCCACGTGGATTTGAACGCGCTGCTGAAGCGTCAAAAGAGTTGAATAAATCAAAATATGTAAAGGAGGCAATCGAAATGGCAAAAGATTCAGAAAAAACCAAACAAATGGAATATCAAGCTATTATTGCAGAACGTAATGCACAGGCAAAGCAGCTTGAATTAAAAAGGCAACAAGTTATGGAGGAAGAACGGCGTAAAACAATCGAGCAAGAAGCCTACTTGCAAGAAAAGCAAGCAAGATACCAAGACAAATTACAACGCGACAGAATGAAGGAAGAACTTGCTGCGAAAAGAAGCATGCAAAATGATCTGGTTAGAAAACAAGAGGAAGCGACGAAACGTATGGAAGCTGAAAAAAGAGCTACGTTGGAAAAAGAATTAAGTGCAAGAAGACAAGCAGAAATAGATCGAGTACGTGCAGAGACAAAAGGTAAAATTGAACATGAACGTGCAAATCATCATCTGCATTTGGAAAAATTGCATGCAGAAGCGGAGGAGAATCGTACTACTGTGTTAGAAGCAACTAAAATTGCAGCTCAAGCAATTGGGGATGGATTGACAAATTATCTTAATGACAAAGAGAAAATTACACGGACTGTTATTGGTTTAAGTTGTCTGGCGTTGGGTGTATATACAGCAAAAGCCGGAACTACTGTAGTCGGTAACTACATCGGAGCTAGGCTAGGAAAGCCATCATTAGTTCGCGATACTTCCAAACGTACATTGTTAGATTTTGTAAAGCACCCATTCAAAACAACGAAAGAAGTATTGTTCAAAAATAAAGTTGGAGATGCATTAGATGGTGTTATTTTAGATAAAACATTGGAATCAAGATTAAAAACTGTATCAACCTCTACTCAAAACACGAAGGTAAATGGTGCACCATATCGTAATTTATTATTATATGGGCATCCAGGTACAGGTAAAACCATGTTTGCGAAAAATTTAGCACAGCATAGTAATTTAGACTATGCAATCATGACTGGTGGGGATGTAGCACCATTAGGTAGGGAAGGTGTAACAGAAATGCATAAAATATTCGATTGGGCGCAAACATCCAAGAAAGGCTTATTACTTTTTGTAGATGAGGCAGATGCATTTTTACGAAAACGTACTGGTGCTGATGGAGAAATTTCAGAAGATATGCGAAATGCATTAAATGCATTTTTATATCGTACGGGGGAAGCTTCAACTAATTTCATGGTAGTATTTGCTAGTAATCAACCAGAACAATTAGATTGGGCTGTACAAGATCGTGTAGATGAAATCGTAGAATTTACATTACCAGGTCTTGATGAAAGAGTTGCATTGGTAAAGCAATATTTTGATATGTATGTAAAAAATCCACAACCAGCAAACCAAAGCATGTTTGGTGGTAGTAATGCTAAAAAAATTGAGATAACTGGTGATTTTGATGTTGAAGATAAGTTAACAGAATATGCAAAAAAGTTAGAGAATTTTTCAGGCCGTGAAATTTCAAAGTTAGGTATAGCATGGCAAGCATCTGCATATGGTTCGCATAAAGGTGAATTAACAGAGGAGATGATGGATGTTGTGTTTGAAATTGCATTGGCACAACATACACAAAAGATTGATTGGAGGTAAAAAGAAAAATTAAATGAAAATATTACGAGTTCGTATGAAGAGTAGGAATTATCATGAGTAAATTAAAACAAAATAAATTATGCGTAAATTAATATATTTTAAAATTTTTAAAATATATGATATTATGATATGATACATGTATGTACATCAAACGAAAAGTATAAAATACGTTCTCTCCAAAAGAATACACAGCATCACACTCTCATACTTCCATTGGCGTACTTTTTATTGTTTTGCCTTTCATCAAAATTGGACTAGCACTTCCTAATTGCGATAATTTTTTATCTAATAATTCAAGTGCCTTTGCACGTCTACGTTCAGCTACTTGATGGGATGTCGCCGGTGCACTTAAAAAATTATTCCCAGAATATCCACTTGCTCTACTGCTAGATTTTCTACAGACGGTAAAATACAATGCATGAGCAAACTCCCCAATAAATCTTGCCAACAAATGTGTTGGTGGAGGAAATAAATCTTCAAACTTAAATTCAATTTTAGGACATGCATTATTGTTGCCATCACCAAGATGATTCCCTAATCTCCACCTTTTTAAATACAAAAATGATCCGAAAAAGGAAAAATAAATGAACGGTAACTCTACCATCATAATACCTCGCAAAATTGTTGCTATTACAACACTTGTAAGAGGTAAATAACGTAATTTAAGCTCTGATAAATATGGGATGGAACTTTCTGGAAACAATTGAACAATTCCCATGATAAGCGCAACAATCAAACCCCATGTTCCATGCATGCTACTATACAAATAGCCTTCATTTTCAAAACAAATATAAAATATTATATGATATACAAACGTACAACCACCAGCATACAATTGTATAGTAAATAAAAACACTGCTAACTGTTTTGTATTCCATGTTACTTCTAAATGACTTCCAAGCAAATAAAATGTTGCTACACTAAATACCATGGATACAAAATTTGTTTCTAAAAAACTGCTAGTTACAAGATTCCATACGTTTAAATGTCTAAAAGTATTTGCTGCGATAAGGGAAAAATAATTTTCACACGGAACACCTATTGCATTTAAAAAAAATAATAATATTATTATAAAAGTAATACTAGCTACTAATGGAACTTTTTTAAAATCTTTTTGCAGTCGTAACTCTAGTAACATGTTTTTTTTGCAATATTTACTAAATATGCAATTCGTTTATTTTGGCAAAATGATGTATTACAATAATATCCAGCTACAGCTACAAAAAAATATATGAAGAAACAATTTTGATTGTGGATAAAATGGACCTGAATCGACAAGTTTATGTATCAGTTTTTATCTAATTAATCTTTATTTAAAAATAAATATTCAAAAAAAATAAAATTATTATTGTTGCTATTATTATACAGGTAATAATCTAAATCATCATCAGGTTAAGGTGGTTGTGCGTTCTCCACCTTAAAAACAGTCTGAACCCCTTAAATGGACCATTATTTATGATTAAATATATATAATTAATATATACTACGTAAACACTAGAAATAATGAATAGCACAATACTATAATATAGAAGCAATTCAGTTTACACTACATACACTAATACGTTTGCGACTGAAATCAATCGATAAAATCTCAACTTCGAGAACATAACCAACACCAACATTTTTTTTATCCTCCTTTGACATTTTAGAATTATGCAATAATGCACTTATTCCAATCCCAATATCAACAAAAGCTCCAAATGGCGCAACATTTTGTACGGTGCCACTTATTGTTGACTTTACTTTCAAACTTTCAATTGTTTTTGGACCTTGTCGTAATTGTTGTTGTCGCACGTTTTCCCTTGGATCATAATTTGGTTTTTCTAATGTTTTCAATATTTGAATACATGTTTCTTTATCAACATGCTGCGGCAACCTATTCAGAATATTTGCAATACCATGGTTTGATGATAAAATGGATTTAATTTTCTTCTTCTTTTTTTTCTCATCATTACTTGTTGATCGAAGGATGTCGACACCAATCAATTTACATAAATTTTCAGTTAATTTATAACTTTCAGGATGAATATTTGTTGCATCTAGATAGTTATTGCCATCAAAAATTTTCAAAAATCCAATGCATTGTTCATATGTCTTGGGTCCTACCCCACTGACATTTAGAAGATCAGTTCGTGATTTGAATTTTTGATTTTTACGTACATATTCGAAAATGGCACTTGCAGTTTTACGATTTAAACCTGCAATACGTCGCAGCAAAGATACACTTGCATTATTTACATCGACACCAATGTCAGATACAACTATGCTGACTACTTGATCTAAATGTTTTTCTAAATCTTTTGGCGATAAATCATGCTGGTACATACCTACTCCTAATGATTGTGGTGGAACTTTCACAAGTTCACTCAAAGGGTTTTGAACACGTCTAGCTAGTGCAATTGAACCAATTGCTAATGGATCTAGCTTACCAAATTCATTTTGTGCTTCCTTGGATGTTGAATATACACTAGCACCAGCTTCATTTACTATAACATATGATAAATCATTGTGACGATTTAATATATTTGCAGACAACCATTGTTCAACTTCTCTTGATGCTGTACCATTTCCTAGCGCTATTAATGTTATTTGATGTTTTTTAATTAATTGCAGAACAATTCGCTCGCTGTTATCATTACTACTACTATTTCCAGAAGATGAAGAGGATGTACTATTATTATTATTATTAAAACGTTGCTTTTTTTTTTCATTGTTACCATAATTATTATTATTTCTACTTCGTTGTTGAAACCTTGGCCATATTGTTGTTGTATCTAATACAACTCCTTGTTTATTTACCACTGCACATTTACATCCAGCACGATATCCCGGATCAATGCCTAACACGGTATGTCCATAATACGGCTTTGTCATTAATAAATTTTTCACATTATTTGCAAAACATCTAATTGCATCTTTATGAGCATTATCACGCATTTCTTTACGCACTTCTCGGATCAAACTTGGCCTTAACAAACGCTTCCATGCATCTTCACAGGCAGCATCTATAATTTTTTCACGTATGTAACATTTATTATTTTTAAAATGATTTTGATATGGACATCTTGCAAGATTACGCATTTGACTGACAAGGTACCGAATCATTTTATTTTTCCTTTCAGTAATATTTAATTTCTTTCTATTGTCATTTTTACCTTTATTCTTGGACCCAACACCACCACTACCACCTTCAAAATGTATTGTTAACGACAATATTTTTTCTTTCACACCTCGCTCAATTGCTAATATTTGATGATGTTTTACATATTTGAACAAACATTTCCAATTATCATAATTATCATATACACCTAGTTTTTTTTTGGAATCATTACCCCCGCCACGTTTTCGTTTATTACCACTCTTGAAAGCGTTATTACTTGACGATTTCGATGATTCTTTTTTCAATGATACATGAAATTGTCCTTGTCGATTTACAAAAGCTCTTAATTCTTTTCGAATATTTGACATTTCATTAAATTGTCCTGCTATTATATGTGCTATCATTTCATGTATTTTATCACGTTTTAATGATAAACGTAATTTCTTAATTAAGTTATTTATATACATATCATCACATTCTTGGTGGAAACATTTCATAGCTAATGGTTTCAAGCCTAGTTTAGTTGCCTCTTCGGCCTTTGTACAACGTGTAGTTCGAAATGGCAACCATAAATCATCCAATGCTTGAATTGTCCATGCATCCAAAATATCCTTTTTCAATTGTGGTGTTAATATTTTATTTCTGGAAGACGAAGATGCGGAATATTTATTATTAGTCGATGATGATGCTTGATTACTACCTTCATCCCTACGCTTCAATTCTTCTATCATTTTATGTTTACGGTCTTGTACTCGTTCATAAAGCTCATACGATTCGTACCATATTGTCAACAAATTAGCATCCGCATTATTGGTTAATGCACGTCTGTAACGTGCTATAAATGGTATTGTTGCTTTTTCTTGATACAATTTAAAAGTATTTAATATATACCTTCGTTGACCAAGATTTTCTTTGTAATGAAATTGAATGAAAGATTGCATTATCGTGTTAAAACTGTGGAGATAACTATTTCGTCTAACTATATGTATCAATTTGTTTTTTTCATTTAGTGAACGACAATTATAATAATACTATAATTGATGTTGGATTATTATTACATGTATTATTATTTTTTATTTATTAATAACTATTTCGTCTAACTATATGTATCAATTTGTTTTTTTCATTTAGTGAACGATAATTATAATAATACTATAATTGATGTTGGATTATTATTATTACCTGTATTATTATTTATTTATTTTTTTTATTATTATGATGATAATGAAGAGGAGGAGGAGAAGGAGATTGAAAATATCGAGGAGGAGAAAGAGTGTAATACCTGTAAAGAGAGTAAAGAATTTGTGTACATCATATTACACATTTACACCCATAAATGTCAATATATGTTTAATTGTTTTTGTTATATACATACAAGCTTTTATATATATATTATAGTACTTTCGCTTTTCTAAAATATAATATTATATATACACGTATCTCTCTTGTAAAATTTTTAAAAATGTGTCCTGTGGTAATACTTTTGCAACAAAACTCTTCTTGATATATACATACTTATTCTGGTACTTCCAATAGACTTTCCACACGTTTATGTGTAAACGTTGGCAATGAATTCATGACTGAATTTGAAATAGGACGACCCCAATGCTCCCCATATGCAAAATACGTTGAATAGTATGCAAAGACAGCACCGATTGTGACGGAAAAAGACGTAGAGAAACCAATAGCCGTCCCCTCAACAACATATAACGAACCGTAAGTCTCTAAAATTAAAATTGCAGCTACACCAACAGGCGCTAGCAACGATATTATACCACAGATAAGTAAAGCAAAGGAAATAGATAAAAGATGAAGAGACGCAATATTACAAGATAGTTTCCTGCATGTCAACACATTCCAGAACCTGTAAATTAGTCGAAATAAAACAACTACAGATGCAACCAGGAGGATGCTTAACCAGTTCTCTATTATCAGGTCGTGACGACGATAACCTTCCGTAATTTCTCTCTGCTCAATGCCAGGTGCATCAAGGTTTTCAAAAAATTCTTGAAAAGAACTTGACATATTTAAAAAAAAAGTAGTTTGACGTTCGTAATAAAATTATTTATTTTATGCGCTTATATACATAAAGGATATTCTTATCTATCAGCGTATATGCATATGTATATGTCTATATGAAATAAATAAAATGATGATTTTAGTGTGTTTACTATAATGTCTTCCAGCAGCCTTTTTTTTAAAAATATTCTCCTGTATAAAATAAATAAAAATGATGATGTGCCAACTGACTGCTGGGCTGGCCAACGATCGCACGATCGGACCTAAAAAAAAAAACACTGTCGTCTCGTCGTCTCAAAAATCCAATTGTTAATAGTTGTATAATATTCCCTGTACTGTGTTGTGCTATTATTATTATAATACCCACTAATTATTTATTTATTATTTTTTTGAAAAAAATGAATAGTGCAATAAATTTGAAATAATAAATAATTTCGAAATAATTATTATTATTAGCAGAACACTTATTAGCATATAATATCAGTATGATGTACGATATAAAGAGATATATGTACACAGATATATCTATATCCACATACATACGCATATATATATATATAATATAATATAAATTATGATGTACGATATAAAGAGATATATGTACACAGATATATCTATATCCACATACACACGCATATATATATATAATATAATACAATATACAATATAATTGATTGGAAAATTAGCATGCCGCCTAAAAAGAAACCAAAGACATCTGGAAATAATGAGCAAAAAGTGACGGATAGTAATGATGATGCATCAACAATGGCACCTCCAGCATTGGAATTTAAAGAAGGACAGCTTACGAAAGAAACCTTATTGTCATATGTCAGATGCGTAGCTAGGGATCCTGCTTGCATAACGTTTCCAGCATACAATTATCCAAAGCACAAATCAATGGTTTTGAAAGTTTTAATGTCAATGTATACAGGACCAGAAATTGGTAAAAAAAAGCGTAAATTATATGACAATAGAAAACGTCCATGTTCACCTAGTTTATTTAGAGAAGGATCAGCTTTTAGTTTTGACCATAGTAGCACTGGAGGAAACTCCCCAGCTCGTTTCAGCGAGAGAGGTCGACGAAAGGAGGAAAGAGCTGGCCCAACAAGACGGTTAGAAGAATATTTAGCGTTCGTTGGTAACACATACTACTCAAAGCCAAAGCCACTGAATAATACAAATGAATCTGGATCTTCATCAAATAACAACTCTACTTCATACTCTATGGCAAATTCTAATATCACTGTTGCATCTATTGGTGACTTGTTTCCTATGCCAGAGGAGCAGCATCCGAATGATGATGGGGAAGAAGAAGGAGAAGGAGATGGTGATGATGATAAACAAGAAGCTGATGACAATAGTAGTAGCAGTAGTAGTAGCAGCAATAATAAAAATAATAAAAAAAGAAGTTTGGCACCAGGTAGAAATGAAATTGCGGGTCTAACATTACAACGGCAAACTACATTAGGAATATTAAAAAATCCAGCAAGGCCACGTCACGTGTTAGATGAATGGGCACCAAAACAAGTAGCATTATTTGAATCTTCTATTTGTATTTATGGGAAAAATTTTTACGCAATACAAAAAGTTATTGAAACTAAAACATTAAAACAGGTTATTGAATTTTATTACATTTGGAAAAAAAGTTCACATTATACAATTTGGAAGAGACATTTCGCTGATAATTAAAAAAAAACAATAAATATTTTCCATATCATATATATGTATATTTCATACACGTGTTCGTATCCTCAGTGTATATTTTAATACCTGATAAAATATTACTTCGTAATATAAAATGTGTACGCTTCGTACGAGTATAATTTACGATCCTCGTATCAAATTAAAATGAAAAATGAAAAAATGGTTATCTCGTATATCGAATAAGAGAATTTTTTATATTTATATATAATAAAAGTAAGTCTAGAAAAAAAATTACGAAGAGAGTATCATATAACCTATCATATATATATATGATACACTTCTCACTCTTCATTCTCCAGGACATAGTCTAGAATAATTCGCATCGTTTTATCAACATTTGGTAAATCATATTTTTGATTCATTTTTAAAATCCATTGATAATTGTAATCTGACAGTCTTAAAAGTATTCGAGTTTTCTTCTTTTTTCTTCCTTTACCACGCGGTACAGTAAATATTGTGTCTTGTACGGATGCATTATTTTTAATATCAACAAATATTAATTGGAATAAATCATCAATAATTTCATGTTCTGTCATATTTCCACCACCTCTCTTTTTACTTTCAATCCAATCTAGATTTGCTTGATCAATAACAAATAAATGTTCAAAAATATTATCATTACTATTGTCACCGTCTATCACATTCACTCCAGTCTCTATGGTATTCTCTTTCCGTATAATTTTTACACTATTATTCACAATAAATGATATATGTATCATAGCATCGAATATTGAAGGCAATATTTGTCGTACACTATGTGGACTACCTGGTAAATTAATGATAAATGTTTTACCACGAGTACCAGCAACTTGCCTTGATAAGATAGCAGTTGGTACATATTGCAAAGATATTTGACGCATACGCTCCCCAAACCCAGGAAATAAGCGCCCACAAACGTTCATCGTCGCATCTGGTGTTAAATCCCTTTCAGCTGGCCCTGTACCACCTGTTGTTATGATTATATTACATTTAACCCTATCTGATAGATCACAAATAGTACTTTCAATGGTTCTTTGCTCATCTGGTATGATTCTATATTCTGATTCCCATAATGATTTTATATTGTCATTGATGCAACGGAGTACTTCCGGGCCGCCTTGATCGGGGTATATACCTTTACTAGCACGATCACTAACTGTTATCACTCCTATACGCACCGTGGATGAATTTTCTATGTTAATACCACCATATCTTGGTGGAGGTGTATCATCAATGACTAGATTTGTTTTTTTTACACCACAACATGCACATACAGGAATATCATCATCTTCCTCACTCTTCGTCTTTTCATCATCATTTCCGATAGATAAATTAACATCTTTACTACTAGTTTCAACTTTACTCGTTAACTTTGCATCTAAATGTGGCGTTACATGTATTGGTGGTGGTATTGGATTTGATCCTATTAATAATGCAGGGACAACATCACCAGGATTCAATGTAGTATTTCCTTTTGGTAAACACAACAAGGCGGAGGATGACCTCATGCTTAATAATCGGGAGCTACGTTGTATTCCAGTGCTATCAGCTATAAACTCACCGCTAGTACCAACCGTGTCTCTCCAAGTTAACATACTACGATGATACTCTGGTCGCACTGGATCTAATTTTAATGGCATATTGATTCTTGTATTGATTCGTGGGTGATGACATTTATTTATAGGTATACCACTCAAAGCCTTGATAGCAGGATCAACTAATAAATGATACGTTACAAGGGATGATACAGGATTTCCGGGCAAGCCAAAAAATAATTTTTCACGTCCATTTTTATTTATACTTGCGAATGTAGTTGGTTTCCCTGGTTTCATACACATACGCCCAAAATGTACCGTTCCTAATTCTTCCAACAAGTCTTTAATTAAATCTAATGAGCCCATACTGACACCACCACTCGTTATAACGACATCGCTTTTCTCAATAGCATTTTCCAACATTTTTTTCAAATCAACATTTTTATCTTGAACTATACCTAAATTTAATATATTTGCCCCTGATTTCTTTGCTGCAGCTAATAACATAAATCGATTTGAATCACGTATCTTACCATTTGTTAATTCTCGTTCCCATGGCTCTAATAATTCATCACCGGTGGAAATGATACCAACAGTCGGTATTTTATATACTCTCACGGAAGTCGCCCCTACAGTTGCTAATAATCCAATTTCTGCGGAAGACAAAATCGTATTTTTTTCAACAACAATTTGCCCACTCTGTACATCAGAACCTATCGGTCTAATCCATTTACCAGATTTCACTGCAACATTAATTTTCACTTTATTTAGATTGTTATCCACATTTTCAGTATCCTCGATACGTATCACGGCATCGGCAGATGGTGGCACTGGTGCACCAGTAGTAATATACGAGACTTGACCTGGTTTAATATCGTATTGATTATTACTAGTATCTTTCGGGACATCTACTCCAGCTGTGATTGAAGCAATAACATCATATGTGCCAATTCCATCACTAGCTATAACAGCATAACCATCCATAATAGATGCACGGAATGGAGGCAATGGCTCTTTTGCGGTTGCATCTTCTGCTATGATTCGATCTAAAAATGTTTCGATTCCATCCTGTTCCATACTTATAGTTTCAATGCCAATTGGTTCTTTTGTTTTTGACAATACAATTCCTAATGCATCATCTACTGGTATCATTGGATACTTTGATGTTGTAGGGCGTGACATGTTCTTTTATTATGTTTTAAAGTATATATAATATGTATTATAAAATTATCCTTGATGTTACACTTTATTGTTATATAATTCTTTTATACATATGTTTAATTACTAATTGTTATCAAAAAGAAGCATGTATTTGTTTCTTATTATTACATTTATATATAGATGATGGTAGCTAGCTCTATAATTTAATATTTTTTTATTGTAGTAATATATTCTGTATTATATTTATAGTATTATTGGAGGACGGATGAAAAAGAAGAAGAAGATGTCAATATATATTTACATTTTACAAACACACACACACACACCAATTGTCTTCTATTGCTCTCCAACTTCTTTCAATTTATTTGTAATTTCTTTTTTCAGATCATCACATACATGCAACCATACATCTTTCCCTTTACTTTCATGTTTTGTTTTAATTACATCTCGTGCTGCATCAAAATCTTTCCCTGATACACCAAATTGTATCATTGATTTACGTAAATTTAATAATTTTTCTAGTGGAGAAACAATTTTACCTTTTGTACTACCTGTACCAGAACTTTGTGGTGCTTTTGGATTACTATTGCCACCACCATCGATTCTTTGTGGTGCATAATCATTCGATTCAGCTCGCATATCACTACCACCTAAAAATTTTTTAACTTGCTTTACACTTGAATGTCTTCCTACCTTACAGCCTTTGATTGCTTGAAAAGATTCCCAATCATATCCTTTTGTATGTGGACAACAACTCCACCATTTATTAGTTTCATGAAAAACTGGTGGTGATTCATGATATACACATGCAGTATCATGGTTTTTAGCAGGATCGAATTTTTTTTGGCAGCCAAAGCGTTTGCATGTAACCAAGTTTGATTCCTCAGCCTTTTCTTTTTTTAATTTCTCTTTCTTAAGTTCTTCAACTTCTTCTACTGTTTTAGCTTTGCCAGCTTTTAAATATAAGTCAGCACCGTCGGGTATACAATCAATAACATTTGCGTTTGATAATAACTCTTTCCCATCTTGTAGTGTCAAGTGAAATTCATCTTTATTTAGTGGCTCAACTGCTTTATCATCACCTTTTGCATGTTTTGAATTGTACTGTTCAACAATACAACCACTTAAATTAGATACAGGTCCTGTTTTCCATTTTTTTGGTAATTTCACTTTAATAGTAAATTTTGGTTTTTGCTCTTCATAATGTAAATATACTTTCATCTTACTATTGTTATATATATTTATATTATGATTATTAAATTATTATAATTATTATATATATTTGATAAATTCTAACTTAACAATTATAATATAGTATGAATATTATCTATTTTATTTAGTTCTACTGTGTTTTATCTACGATACTATCGTTTTAATATTTTTCTTTACACTAAAAACATATGTAATGTTGATCATTCATTTGATCTGTAAATCTATATTTCTATATTCATTATTAATTATACATATATATATATTATATCTATTATTCTAGAAGTACCACCAGTGGTAATACTGTAAAAAATATGATGATGATGTATTTTTTGAAATTATAATATGGTGAAGTTAAAAGAAAAGTCTAGGACCTAGATTATAGGATTTGTATATAAAAGTTTATACTTAATATTATTTTAAAATTACCTATTAATATAAGCCAGTGAATTTTTTACATTTTTTTGTTTTCAAAATGTTGCAAATGTCGGGCCATGATTGAAATGTGCGGAAAAAATATAAGCATATTACAGTGTATGATACAACAGTATGATAAAAGAAATAATACTTTTTTGTTCATATTACACGATAATATACGTATCTTGTTGATGTATATCATACATGTGTGGTTAATTATTTTTGATGATGGTATATTATATAATATATATATATATATATATATTATATTCGTACGGAGTACATATAGATATACGAGTGTATATATCTTTATTAATAAATACATACGGGCTT